>JAWZYV010011774.1:0-213298 GCA_038373885.1 Cheiracanthium punctorium
TCCTGAAGAGAGGGGAAAATTCCCTGCACCGCGCCTGGGCAGGATTCTTACTGTATAATATTGTTTATCCCACTTTAAACTTTCTCGCAAATATTTCAAAGTATGAAAATCACACATCCAATCCTTATCTCTGCATTTCGTGAACCCACGCGCTTTCTCAAGTGATTCACCCTCTCGCTTCTGTATTCCCGCAGTCTGCGTTATCATGTTTGGATAATTCGCCCCCATCCTTGCTGACCATCCCACATTCCTTACAATTCTCGGTGAGCCATCCTCCCAATCCTTACAATCCTTGGTGAGCCAAAACCCCTATATTACCTCTACTTATATATATATATTGTTATGTTAATTTATTGGATACACATAGCTAATCGTTAATGTTCTTCATTGCAATCTACACTGTTATAAAAATTTCCTGAAATAAACGGTCATTGACTGGCAGCAGTGGTGCAGGATAATAACCGTTTTTGTCGGAGAAAACGGTTCATTTCCGTTCACATGTTATTTTTCGAAACGGTTTCTCTCCGTTATTTTCAGTCACAGAATCAGGTTTTTTTCTGTTATTTCTAGGCAGGAAATTCTTTTTTTTTTTCCCTATTAGAGAAAGGTATTTTTCTTTTTTTCCCTTTATCAAAAAAAAGGATTTTAAGCATTCTTTAAAGTTGTGGAACCCGGTTTTGTATCCCAATTGAAAGATATTATGCCTTATTTTCTAATAATCGACATTATTGGATAAAAGTGGATACCTACATACTTTCAAAAAACTATTTACCCTAGAATATAGTTTTTGTAGATGAAAGCAACGTTCTAATTCATTCCAATCCACAGTCCAGTCCCATTTGAAGGTGAACGGGAAGTAACCAATCCCAGAAGGCAGGTGTCAGCACATTGCAGTGGAGAGTCTATAAAAGATGCATTTCAATGGTCGGCGCAATGCATAAACGTGGCGATTTATCCGATGTCCAAAAGATTATTGGCTTTCGGGCCAAGGGTGGAAGCATTTAATGTGTGACCTGTTCTTGTTTTTCCGTGGTAAAAGTATGGCAAAACTGCACTATCCAAAATGTAGAGATGACAGAGGCTATACATGACAGAGGCGAACGAAGGCTACGGAGATGCGTTTGGCCGAATAGCCGTGCAACTGTTGACCACTCAGATGAACTAAGGGGCTACCAAGAGTGTATCCTCAAGAACGGTTTAGCGAACGTTGCTGCGCATGGGCCTCCGCAGCAGACGCCTGCTTAATGCACCTACGTTGACTGCTGTTCATCGACGACAAAGGCTGGAATTTGCACGCCAGGACAGCAACTGGACGTCCACAGAGTGGCGACAGATGGCTTTTTCCGATAAATCACGCTTTATGCTCCATTGGACAGATGGACGTTGGCGTATACAGCTTGAAACGTCTGAAAGCAAACACCCTGCAACAATTACCGGAAGGATCCAGGCTGGAGAAGGGAACATTACGGTTTGGGGAATGTTTTCCTCGCATTCACTTAGTGCACTTATCATTGTAGACGGCACGATGGATCAGCATAAGTACGCATCTGTCCTTGCGGACCATGCATGTTGCGGACCACCCCTACATGCGCATTATTTTTCCCCAAAAGAATGACATCTACCAGCAGGACAATGCGTGGTGTCATACAGCTCGCAGTGTATGTGCGTGGTTCGAAGAGCACCAAGAAGAGTTTACCGTACTCCCCTGGCCAGGCCTGTCGAAAGGGGGGGGGGAGGAGGAATCCCCCCGGGCCCGTGTTTTTTGGGGACCCGGGCTAAACCGTCAAAAAAAAATTCTGTATAGACAGAAATAGAATTCGCGAAAACCGACACCGACCGGAATAAGTAAACATAAGTGCACAGGCGGCATCGATTCTCCATGCTGCTAATTAAGTTGTCGGACACCTCAATAGGGAGCAAAGACCGCGCATGGATTAGTCCTTGTTCCAGCTCATGCAACGATCTTGGAGGAGGACTTGAAGCAGCCACTTGTCTGCCAAGGTAGTCCCAAACATGTTCTATCGGATTGAGGTCTGGAGATGAGCTGGCCATTCCATTCGCTCCAACCCTTGACTATAAAGATAATCGGACTATAAAGGAAGTCGGGCATTATCATCCATCAGAATGAAATCATTGCCAATAGCAGCAGCATATGGCCGAACATAGGCATCAAGGATCTCGTCCCAATATCTCACACCAGTCATAGTTCCTCCCTGGAACACATGCAGGTCAGTGTGACTATCGAGTGGGATCACTGCCCAAATCATTATTCCACCACCTCGATAACTGTGTCTTTCCACAGTGTTGGATTGATGGTATCGGGTGCTTCGTTCGCCTGCTAAGATAAGCAGACGTCCTGAATCGCTCTACAATGTGAATCTAGACTCGTCTGTAAAGAGTAGAGTAGCCCATCGCTGTCTGGTCCAAGGAACGTGTTCTCTTGGACAAGATAAACGGGCCAAGGAACGTGTTCTCTTGGACAAGATATAAAAAAAAAGGTATTTTTTATTTCATATATTCAAGTAATTAATGGATTTTACATTCCAGCTGAAATGTAGAATTTATTTTCATCTTTAGTTTGAGTGTTTATACAAATGATTATTGAATCATTTGTATAATGAACGTAAAAGAATGTACAAATCGCTAATTACTACACAAGTAGAAGAAAAGGACGGCCAAAAAATATTAAAATATTTTGCAAGAGGGGCTCAGACCACTGGTTTTTAGAGGGGAAAAATTAAAGGACATAGTGTCAATCTAAGTAATTTAATTTTGAGTTTTAAGATATGCGAGAAAAAGCAGCTCATGCCATTTGGCATTTGGAGTTTTGTATATTATGCCAGGCCATTCCTAATTTAGATCCTCATTAAAGGCGAAAAAAATTTCGAGCATTGACTTACTCTAGTGCCTAGTGCTTAGTCGAGAGCATTGACTTACTCTAGACTTAGCCGAGTACCCTTTTATAGAAAAGGGTGGAAGAAAAATTCAACTTCATATTTGTACTATGCGCAGTGGCGTACACAAATAGTGTGTGGGGATTCAACTTCCCCCGACCTTTGTCCATGCATTTTTAACATAAAGTCTATGTGTGTGAACACTTTTAACATAACATTACTTCCATACTCCCTTCTCTTAGAGAAAGTCAGTGTATACCACTGATTATGCATCTGCCCATTCTTTGGAAGTGCATTAAATGTTTGTAAGTAATGATAATAAAAAAAAAAGAAAAAACAGGACTTTTGCTTGAAATTACAAAAGTTATATGACTAATTTTAAGAAATAAGAGGGGGGGGGGCAAAAGGGATGTTTGCTTCAGAGTGGCTTTTTGAGGCCCAGATCATGTTTTTCTAGAATACAAATAAAGGGAACACAAGGTCATTAGTTAAAGAACTTTGAAACTAAAAATACTGTCGTATAAATTAAACTGTTACAAATCAACTGTCATATCGTAATACAGCGGAAGCTGTTTTGTAAGCAGTAAGCAGCTTATTTGTTTTCTGCTTAAACAGTGCTAGGTGATCAGTTTAGAATATTTAGATGCGCAAATCTGAAAAGTTATAAAAAACCAAAAAAAAAAAAAAGGTTGGGAAAATAGCTGTATGGATTTTGAGGCCCCTACGTGTGGGGGCCCCGGGCTTTCGCCCCGCCATGCCTCCCTATTTTTACGGCACTGCCTTATACAAAGGAAATTTGAAACTTTAAAATCAGTTATTGTTAAAAACATATATTTAATTAAATTTAGAGTAGATTATTAGTTTAAATTTAGACAATAGTAATTAACATTTGCATTAATAATTTTTATTAAAAATATATGCACGTTGTGTCAACGTGACAATCATTTTGTCGATATAAAATTAGATAATTAATGAAACTGACATGCAAACCCTTAAATATATATATATATATATAATGTACTTGCTCCATTTTTTAAACTCATTTATTTAAAACATATGACATTTGGTAGTGACTAACGTAAAACAAGAAACCGAGAAGTAAAATATCGGAAAATTACAAATGCCACGAGAATTCACTCGTTGGAAACAGCATACACGTCTCAGTCAAAGTAAATGCCAAATACATGGATAATATAATTTTAGTCCAATGCATTTCAAACAAGTGCAAGTGATTGATTAATTTTAAAGTAGTCCCATGGTATCGAAAATTCACGCTTAAAGCTAGCCAAAATAACAGAAAATTTAAATGTAAAATCAAACACATGTTAAGATTAGAAATTGAAAAAGGAAGATCTATTTTAAGATCAAGTGGTGTTTCCAACTCTATATTATTATCTGATATAATGACTACTTACTGCATAAAACGAAAATAATACGAATCTTCAAATCCAAAGCAAGGAAATAAATGGAAACAGAAAGAAAAAGTTAAAATGATTAATTTGTAACAGATAAGATTTAACAAAACAAAAAAATTATAAAATGTGATCTACAATTCGAATCCCAGTAGCATAATGGTTTACACTTTGTGCAGCCGTGACGCGGGTCCGGGGCTCGAATCCCGGACTGGGCAAGGTTGTCTCAGCCCACAATCCATTGAGTGGGTTGATTAAAAATAAGGACAAAGCTTTCTTGGAGTCTGAACATTGGGCGCGCTGCATTCGGCAAACCATCGGCCTTTGTCAGATGTATCAGCAAACCAGAGCCCGTGGTAATGAAGGAGTGGTTGAGTGTTGCACGCTTTGGCCCCACATGAGCTGTTTCGTTACTAAGGCTTGTTTATTTGTTTTTTTTCTTAGATTTACAGTGCAGTTTCTAATTTAAACTGAAATAGTGAAGGTATAAAGGTATAATTTCTCAAAAACATTAGCCACTCATGCTCACTACTCTACTCCCGTGGCGTTCTGTTTAGTCAGTGTGCCAAATTTGGTCCAGATCCGACTAACGATCTAGGTGTTTATACGAACAGTCAAACAGACAAGTAAGCTATTTTATATAGTGTCACCGGGGGTGGGGGGTGTTGTGGGTCATTCTTTTTCCGGGTAAATAATGGTCACTAACTTTATAGTATCAAAAAATGTTTTTACAGAACAGCTAAATTATGCCAAGTCATCCTTATACGTTTTATTCTCTTAAACCAAGTTCCAAAACAATGCAACTATAAAACAAATAAGAGAAAAATAATTTACACTACTATAAAAACATCTTCAAAAATGATTGTCTCTGAAAATCATGATTTTTTTTAAAAGATTCATATCAGTGAAACATTTTTGAGAAAACAATTTTGTTTTAGCTGTTTTTTAATTGCAAATGATCTAAGCTTTTCATACCTACATATACCTTTTCTTCATTATTTTTAAAATTAATTTTTAAAGTATGCTGATTTATCCCCTAGTTTACTGGGGTAATTCTAGGTCAGTGATATTTTTGATATTTTAGGTGTATTTTTTATTTATTTTTGTATAAATATTATTAGTAGTTACTATAAATGTTTTACTTTACTGTAATATTATATAATCCTTTAACTGTAACTTTCTCACCTTTCCAGCACGCAAATAAAATCCAGCTTTAACGGAAATACTAAGTCACAAATTAAGGCGCACATCCTGAGTACTGAATTGTGAAATAAGAAGACAAATTAATAAAACTAGACAGTTATAACAAATCAAACTTTCTTGGACCTTGTAACTGTAAGAGAAAAAGAAATAGAATAGAAATCAAATTAAAAGAAGGAAAAGGAAACTCCAAAGCATAAAATTGTAGGCATCAAGAAAAACATTGGTAGCAAATAAGTAAAATCACCATAAGATGATATAGACAGCCTCCAAAATGCAAAACGAGCTAATTTTGAACTGTTTACTGACAAAGAACTGTCTATGGCAATGGAAATAACATTGAAGAATTTGCAATAAAATAGTTTCAAAAATTCCTCCGTAGAAGATGCTAAGGAGGTGCTACAAAAAGTTCATACTGTACTTGAAGAGCAGAAATATTTTGCTGTGTATTATGATAATGACCCATTCTGCAATGGGAAAATAACTAATATTTTGGACAAGAAAAAAGTAGAAATGAAATTTCTTGAACAAGATGCCGGAAATTTTCACTGGCCTAAACAAAGTCTTGGAATTAATTCAAAACAAGTGCATATTCTACAGGCCAGTTAATTTAAATGGAAATAATTCCTTTGCTTCTGATAGTAACAGGATAAACAGAGTATACAAATGTTACAAGAAATTCTATCCATAATTGTGAGTTTAGAGCGAAAACAAATTGTGACAGGCTCATAAAAATATATTATTTAATTTTTTTCTTAAATAAAGCACATTAGATAATTAAAAAATCTGTTTGTGTGCTAAACAAAGATAGTTTAAAATATTTATTTACTTATGACATGCATTAGTGCTTAAAAAGGGTGACCTATATTTACTTCATATGTAACCCTCCATCATTTCACCATCATTAAACGAACCCACTTTAGTGGATTTGAGCAATACACACAAATTTTATAAAAATCCTTAGTAGGTTACTTTCGACTTTTTTCTACTTAATGCTACCAAAATTAGTCTAGATAGTAAGATTGCAAAGACAGAAGAAATATTAATACAAACACACGCACACACACGCGCACGCACGCGCACGCACACACACACACACACACACACACACACACACACACACACACACACACATACCAGTGTTATGTAAATCTAAATTCCCCCCTGACAACAGTGAAGGACGTTCGCGTCAATATTGTTACGAATTTCTGTGTCTTTCTGCCTTTTAACAGTTAAAAATAGTTTAAAATTCGTATTGTACGCGTCAAATAATTAAATTTTGCATTTTGATGCATCAAAATCGATTAACTAGAACGGGAGTTACGGAGTTTGCGGTTTCCCCATTGGTTAACATAGGGTTATCTAGAAATCTCGAGAAATATTGGTGCTACGGTGGTACTCATCTCACTTTTGTGGACTTCTGGCGCCAAATTTGGCGATATTTCACCAAAAAGTCACCAAGGTTGGTGCCATTTCGGACTTTCGTCGCGATTTTTCCAATGGGACCTGTAAAGTTTGTTTCCCTGCATTAATATTACGCGATAGCCTAATGTTTCACCCGTACTTCTATGACGTAATCGAAATTCGCGTTTGATTGTGGTTTTCATGAGCCTCGAGAAATTTCGGCAGACTTCCGCCAGTCTATATAGAAAGCGCAGGACAGCCGAATCAGTTTTGCTGTAGACTGTCGCGAGAAACAGACATCCTTTCTGTTCACTGCATTAGCCTGGGAATAGTGCTATTGTAAACAATATTTTGCTTGATTTTGAATGCTGTGTGTGAATTCTTCATTAAGGAACTAATTATGATTTTGCTGACTGTTTATGATTTTGCAGTATTTCCACTGAATTTATTTTATGGAAACATTTTATTTTGTGCGTGAAATACAGCATCTGTGAAATCTTCTGTACTGAGCGGACTGTTATAAGCAAGTTACTGGCGGTTACTGCCTGTGAATTTTGTACAGCTGATTGTTCGACGAAGTTCTAGAAGCAATAAAATTTGTGTTTCATCCTGACAAGTAGACTTTTTAGTAGAACTTTCTACATACACATGGACTTTAGAACGACGAACCCAAGAAACAAGCAGAGTTTTCTGCAACAATATTATTAACTATACACCTCGTAATATCCCTTTTAATTTTTCATAAACAAAATATATCGAATGATCAATGTGCGGGAAGAATATTTACACCACATTTCAATATTTCTTTCTAATGTAAACGTATGCTTTCTTTAGGGATGAGCACTCTTTATGGACCGCTCACTTGGGAATAGTACGACTATTTTCAACATCTCCTTTCGATCAAGCCTCCAGAATTACAGGAATGGTCAAGTCTCCAATTGGATCTGGATTGATATCCTTATTGAAATTAGAGAAACCTATAAATGGGTCTGACTATGTTCGGCCATCTTGTCTTCCAAGTCATAATTACTCACTAGCAGGAATACCATGTAATTCGTTGCGATGGGGTCTTAGAAGTAAGATTTTTTTTAATTAGTTTTATATTAATCTTATGTTTACGATTTAATGCTATTCCATGAGTTTATAAGCCATATTCATAGTGGAAAAAAATTCAGTTTAATTGAATTTGTCTTCCCTGATTGAAGTATTCTTAACCCCTTGAGCACCAGTGACGTACTTGCGTACATATTTATAACGGCGCACATAAAAACCAAGGGAGTACTGGCGTACGTTCGTGCTATCATTGCACATACTTAACTTTTTTCTACCTGGTATTCTTAAAACACAGTGTATAATTCTTGTCCGTCATTCTAAGCCGAGATTTAATGTATGGTGTATTAGAAGAATAAAATAAGCAAGGATTGGAAGAAGATGTGCACTGGCTGTCCAGGGAATCCTGCATTATATTGCAAAACTCAGACTTCTAACTACATTTAAATAGCAGTAACTGGTGAAATTTATTAAATAGTATTTAATAATCTGGTATTACGGTCTCTTGATAAATAAATTGTCCTGGTCAGCAGGGGTTAAAGACTACATTTTAAATATTATTTTATATTATAAAAGTTATTTCACCTATCTTTCAAATAAGCAAAAACATAAAGCTTTTTCAACTCCAGAGTAATTTCAAGCAGATAAGTAAGAAGAAAAGCGGCTGTTATCGCCTTTAAGAACACATGGAACATCTCGACGACTAAAAAGAGGCACTTTCTGTAAAGATTTAACATCGTGTATTTTATTTTAAAATAGAGATATAAACGAAATGTTTTGTTCATTGTATATACACACTTTATAGATCGTATATAATTTTTTAAAAATAATATGGTATATAAATTCGTTTTACAGAACTAGGGTAAACGTACCAGTGCCTGACACTTTGAGGATTTTTCATCCTTAATTTCGCATAGCTCAAACCCAGTTCATTTTAGGAAAATTTTATGATTAGATATAAATACAGTAACTATTCCTTTATTATAGTAAGAAAAGTATTTATTTCTCTTGACAACTGTAAACCAGAAAAATTAAAAATTCTAAAAAGAAAATTTGAATAGTTGACACCCAGCAGTGAACAAAAAATTCAGTAGTTGACACCTTTTTGTTTCAATAGTTGACACAAGGAAAAAAGGCAAATGAAAACCTGGTCTTGGTTTGAATGAACGCAGAAATGAATTGGAAATTCAAAAAAGATTATCCTCGAGTATATTTACACAGCATATTCCATAGATAAATTTTACTTGAAAAAAAAAAAGAAATCTAATTTAGTAAGTGACCGTCTTTCTTTTTGGAAAATCTGACCGCTCTCTCAACTGTTTTGTGATAAGTTTTTCTGCATTAGTTTTTTTTTGTCTCTATTCTTTTCTTTTTGCTATTTCTTTTTTTTTTGGGGGGGGGGGGTGCTACCTTTTTTTAAATAATCTTGACATAAACGCCCTGAAATAATAGAGGATATTTTTTCATTAGTCTCGTTTTTTATGTGGATCTCCGCCTTTCCTTTGAAAGAAAAGTGCTTTTGGATAGGGATGGACGCGAGGCCATGCGAGTCGAGAAATAAAACAGATCTCCTATCGTCTCGTACTTTCACATCCTAGTAGTGTCCCGCGATCTCGTCTCGCACCCCGAAGTATCGTCTCGCGGTCTTGTCTCGCATCCGTAGGTATCGACTGGCTGTCTCGTCTCTCGCGAGACCGCGAGGCCGATCTTACGTATTGTCTGACGTCCAAAATGTCTTTATTTTTACTTTCTTATATGAAGCAAATAATTTACAGTCACCCCACGTTTACCACAATTTCGCATATTGTCTTCATATCAATGGCGGATCTAGATTTCTTTTTTGCTTCGGAGGGGGGGGGGGAGAGCGGGCGCAAAACTTGGAATGCCAACGGAATGGCATGAAATATGACATTGTCGACAAATCTTGAGGTTTAAGTGGGGAGCCAAGGAGGGGCAATTGTTACCATTCCCCTCCCCCCTGAATCAGCCACTGATTTTGAAAAGTGTGAACTTGCGTTATTACACAAACTACGTGATGCGTGTTATATCATATATATGCGTTTCCATTTAAATTGCTTTTTCCTTTTATTGGCATGTTTAAATTAGTTTTGTCACATATTATTGTAATCTATTGTGATTTACAGTTGGCTTCTTGTTTGTTTTTTTTTTTTCGGTCATATTAATTTTTAATTGGTTATATATTGCCTACATTTACAGGAATCATTGTTTGGATTACTTAATTCGCAAGCTTAAGGCCCGTTATTTGAAAAAAAAAAATTGTAAGCTTAGCTACTTTACTACATATATATACAGAATGTGAAAGAAAGGTGGTAACGTGCTTTAATCCTGTATCGATTAGAGATAAGTAGGCAATGTAAATTGAAAAACTGTTCAAAATAAGGTCGTAAATAAGACTCCGTTAAGGAAAAGTTACACTTTTTAAATTTGTATACGACTTCCGTACAGAAACATTCCCTGTTAGTAAAATGTGCCCCATACACTCATGAAGTGATATACCAAATTTGATCCTTTCATCATACAACGTCGCAGAGATATCTTTAAAGAAAGATGATCGGGGGCTGTACAAGATATTGAATGCAAACGTTTACTGCTAGAGTGGAAAAAAAGATTTTCTTTTGTAATTGCTTTACGACCCCTGAAATACGATCATTCGATGTGGTTTTTTCCCTTCGAGAGTCATTTAAAAGGGGTTTAAGTCAGCGTCATATTTATCGTCATATCTCATGACACTTTTTAAGGTATAATTCTCAAACTTTGTATATCACCCCATGATAGTATGGGGCATATTTTACTAATTAAAATTGTTTTGTAAGGGGGTAGTATACAAATTAAAAAGGTGTAAGTTTTTGAAAATGAACGTCCGGAATTTTTTCAATACGGAATTTCATTTCCGACCTCATTTTGAGCATTTTTTCATTTTACACTGCCCACTTATCTCTAATAGATAAAGAATTAAAGCCCATTACCACCTTTTCGGGACACCCTGTATATATATATATATATATATATATATATATATATATATATATATATATATATCAGTGTGGCGTAGTCGAGGGGGGGATACGTGGGTCATAACCCCCACCATGAGGAATTTTTTGCCAAACGAAATGTATATTCTTCACTCCCTTATCACATACACGTATACATATATGTGAGTTGTAGTAGTCGTAACCCCCCATGAAAAATTTCTGGATACGCAACTGATACATATAGATATATAGGTATATACTAGCGTCGTAGCCCGGCGTTTTCCCTGGTGCATTAAGTCTTAGGGCATATCTTGCCCCAAAAAATTATTGTTTGCTTCGCTTCTCATCGTTGCAAAGACGCAAATGCGGTAGTTCTCCTTCTGTGTCCATGGTGTTTCCCAGGTCTTTGAATGCTCCAGCTGCAGGGGTAACTACACTCGACATAATACCCATGGGAAAATGTTTGAATAATTCACTTAAATACTTGCACGAATAATTACAGATTAATTTGCAAAATGCATTTTATAATAAATACTACAAGGGTAATATTTAAAAATGCCCATTTGAAAGTTAATTCTAAAATTCCTGTTTTCTTGGAGTACCGAATGTCGATAAAAAAAAATAAAGAGTTCACCTCAAGGGGTGCTATGTTAATCTTGGGGCGCAAGCGGATGTACGCTTTCCCCGTGTGTCTCCTCTCCCTATGTCTGGCTTTTGTCTTATCAGTATGACCGGATATGGGAAGGGATTGTAATGATTTTCCTAGATAAGGGTAATTATATTTTTTTAGTAAGGGGACTAATTTTAAATAACAGTTGGTTTATTTTGGAGTTCTGAACTGCTTTTAATATGAATTTTATTTAATTAATATTAATTATTTATTAATTTTAATGCTGCTATGTCTTATTAAGTTTAGGAACTAACTTTTGGACTTGGAGTTATTTTTAAAAATTATTTTCCTGAATCGCCGGCCTTGGGGTTTGAACACCATGCCTTTCGATCTGGAATCCGATGGTCTACCATTCTGAAGGCTCGGATTTTATCTGTACTCATAAGAAATTTTTTCAATCATATTACAAGTAGTGTTTAGTGCAAATTGATTTATATATTTTAGAGTTTTAATACGATATGATTTATATAATTTTTTGCTGTATGTGCTTTAAAATTTTTAGTTCTACTATGAAAGTAATGTTTTACACACTAATCAACATTTTTAGCAGTATTTTATTAGTATAGTTAACGAACGTTACATATTTTATGAAAAAGTGGGTATAGTTTTAACTAACAAATACTTTTAAACTTCCATGCGGATAACACTATTGATAGAAACTTGGGCTATTCATAATAAAAGTTCAAGAACAGCTCTAGCATATTAAGACACAATTTATTTCGCGAGTACAGTTTTAGTACATCAATATACACTTTATACCCCGTTTACATAAATATATTCATAGTAAGCAGGAATTCAATATAGAATACGTTTCAACTGAGAAAATAAACTGATAGTTTTAAACCCAAAACCTTTCAAATTACAAAGAATTACAATAAACACAAATTAATATATCGGAAAATAAGGTCTTACTTATATTTGAAAGCATATTTTCTGCTGCAAATTTGTTGAATGATGGAAACAAAATTAGTTGTTCAGGAAGAAAGAGTAAAATTTTAAAATACTTTAGCTCTACTTCCCATCTCTGCTGGCTATTTCATGACATCATTTTGATTAATTTAAAATATTTTTCCTGACATAAGAGAAAAATAGACATAATATTTAGAAACTAAATACCAATAAAATAACGATTCCTCATACATTTAACGCTTTAAGAGTAATTTTTTCTTATAACAAAGGATGAATGTAACTGATTCACATTAAATTAATACTATTTTAATTTTTATCTATCAGGAAAATGTACGATACTATAGCTAGCAAGTGATTGATCTACCAATTTAATCTAATTCACTATTTAAAATGTATGCATTTTAAACAAGGAAGTTGCATTTACTTAAATATAGGTTACATTACATGTTTTTTTTTCTATTACAAGAAATAACTTTAAGCATACTACACACAAATATTTCCCTTAAACCGAAGTTTTTACAAACCAAATGTATAAATACGTAAAGTGAATCAGTATATCTTAACCCATTACAACCTTAATGCTTCAGAGAACATATTGAAACCCGTACTTACTAACATATATTTGATTGCCATGATAAGGCAGGCACTCCACGAAAACAGAATCTATAATTAAGATTAGAAAATGATTTTAAAATATCAAAGTTAAGCTATATCGATTAGTCTATTTTATACAGTTTAAGAAAATAATTAATTATTAAATTAATTTCACTGAAAGAAATTACAAAAATTATTATAAAGATAAGCACTAAAACAAATTATTTTTGTAAGTTTTACCCGAAATACAGCAAAAGTAATAAATTAAATACAGTGTGTACTAAGATAAATGAGTATGAATGAGTCTGCATTTTTATGAAATAGGAATTTACTATTAATATCTGAAAAACATTATCTAATTTTTAGAAATACGTCGAAATATTTCATAACATCTATTGAACAAACGCTGTACTTGTACTCATAACATATCTACTATGATTATTCTAATACAAAAATACGTATAATAGACAATAAAAATGTACTTAACTCTTCAATAGACAACAGGTAAGATTTTTTGTTTGCGTTGAAAACCACTCAATTTTTTATGTACTGCTTAATTTTTTTCAAACACGTGTACATCCTTTTAATAAATTAATAATCTAAAAATTTTATTTAAAAGAATTTTACACAATTTTAATGGACGCATTAACTAAAATTATTAATTAAAACCTGCTTAATAAATTTGTAAATTAAACTTATTAAATTATTTTGTATAAAATACAGCTAATAATGTTGTTGTTGCTGATCTCCGTGTCCAGCTACTGCTAGACGAGATCTATGAGTTTATTCACTCTCAAAAAATTATAGACCAGAATAGGAAAGTCCAATGGGTCATCGTAGGGCAAATCCAGACACTTAAGAATATCAGCTAGAGATGCCTGCCCATTGTTACATTTCGGACAAATCGGGTGGATTTTTTGACCACCCTGGAAGGCAAGGCTTCTTAGATGACCACTACGAAAGCGAGAGACAGATGTCTGGGTACATCTGTCGCAATTCACAGCGAGGGATCCACCTGGGAAATCAGCACGGTACCAAGTTTGACGGACCCTTTATGACGACAGCTGGCTGTCGTCAAAAAAGGGTCTCTAGATCTGTGGCACACGATGAACGTTTCGATCGTCCGCCATCTTGCTGGTAGTTAAGTCGAGCGATGGCAACTGCTGCCCTTTTTTCAGCATTGGGCAATCTATCCAGGTGTTCTCGCGTTCTTCCATTTTTCAGCAGATGTCAGTGCTGTTAAAAATAATCGTGACAATTTTTTTACGGGAAATGACGTGCTAAAAAGTAAAGGATTTTAGTGGAGCTATGTCACCCGCAACTATTTTTATAGAAATCAAATCTATTCTTCGTGACTGGCAACAATCGAAACGTCAAAGTTTGAAGCTTGCCACCAACGAAAAGGCGAAGTACTCGCACAATTATGGAGAGCTTCGAAAACCAAAATGATTCGAATGATCTCTACGATACACAATGCCACTTTGATTGACACTCAAAGAAAATGCAGAAAGACCAATGTCACAATAAAAAACCTGATAGTATATTCGACTATAATACATACATGAAGGGAGTGGATCGGGCAGACCAATATCTGAGTTACTACCCAATATACAGAAAAACTATAAAATGGTCAAAAAAGGTTTGCATGTACCTGGTTAATTGCGCGCTATTTAATGCATTCAGGACATTTCAACATTTCAATACAGAACATAAAAGTCTCCGATTTCATGATTTTTTATTAAAAGTGTCTGAAACGTGGATAAAAGGTCATGTACCTGCTCCTGAGCAAAACTGGGACTCGGAGGTCGCCACTTCATCGCGTGCGTGCCCATCATGATGCGATCGACAGACTTTCCGGTCAGCTAAAGCAACACCAGTTAATATTCATTTCTGAAATTAACAAACGAAAACGAAGACCAAAAACAATATAAGAAGAACAACAAATTTAATGTGCAAGTCTTGTGAAGTTGCGTTACATCTTGGAGATTGTTTTGCTTCCTATCATCAAGAGAAATTCTAAGTACCAAAGAAAATATAAAAAAAGAAATATATAAATCAAACTTTACATTTATTTACATATGTATATCTTCCAAATTTCTTGAAAATAGTGGGACAGGATTGAAACCTCGTTATAACTAACGATGAGATTAGTGAAATAAGACAATTTATGTTACCGGCAAAGTATGAAACGCCGGCATTCAATAAAATGATAGGCATTGTATACAATGCTGGACATTTTTAGGCAAAGTATGAAATATGATAATTATTAGCCCTCTAGCGAGTAAAGTATTGGACGAAACCTAACCAAATTTGATGAGCATGCATAACAGACCGTGGGATTTGGATTTCAAAAAAAAAAAAGTTCCGAAATTTGCACTGGAGCAATTTTGACGCTGCAAAAGTGTCCGAGAGGTCCCCCAATCTCAATCCTTGCGATTTTTGGTTGTGGGGATTTCTTAAAGGTGTTGTTTATCAAGGACATGTCTCCGATATCGCAGCGTTAAAGGATCGAATAACGTTACACGTGAGGCAAATCAACTCTGATATGCTGCGAGCGGCAGTAGTAAATGTCGTGCATCGTATGCAGCTCTTGGAATTTAGCAATGGTGCGCATATTGAACCAAATTTGTAAGTAAAATTGATGTTTGCAGTATTGTTTGTCAATTAACCATTCAATATTTACGCTAATACACTTTTGCAGCGCCAAAATTTCCCCAGTGGCAAATTTTGGAACTTTTTTTTAAAATCAAAATCCCATGGTCTACTTTGCATGCTCATGAAATTTGGTTAGATTTCGTCCAATACTTTACTCGCAAGTGGGCTCTTAACACCTCACGTTAATTAATAACCACCCTGTATATAACCCGATTACCTCAAAAACTGCCGACGACATTCGATATAATCTTAATTAGTGGTGCTGGCGCCAAGCGAAGAAATTTGTACGAGACATGAGGACGGCAGAGTATTAGTAATTCATCTGTAACTAAGAATTTTTGAGAATACATAGATTTTTAAAATTCATTGCTGCTACCAAAAAGAGGTACACTTTATATTCTATTTCCCTGCATTATTTTTTAAAATAATAACATTAATTTTTAAAAATACTTAAATCATACATTTTATTTTATTTTTCCATTAATTACATTACCTTTGTACATATTTTCCAGAAAAAAAAAATTATTTTTACTACTGATATGGAAAATGTATTCATCATCAGAGGTATTAGCGCAAATTACTAAATACACTGCTCAAAACAATTAAAGGATATTGCGGTTTTAGGTGGATCTTGTGGCTGGGAAACTTTTTAGCTGATTGATACGTGGTCGACAGACGTAGTAGGTTGTATGAGAATAAATTACACATGTTTGGCAGAGAAAAAAATGCATTTTATTGCGCATTTGTGTAGAAAAGGAAAAAAAACACAATTTGTGCATACGAGATAAAAAGAATAAGAAAAGGTGTTTTCTTCAAAGGAAATCATTTTCAGTAGGGGGTATGGTTTCCACAGACGGCCAGCAACGCTGAACACCTTTGAGGCATGGAGTCAATGAGACTATTAATCACGAGTTGGGGTATTCTGTCCCACTCTTCCAGAAGAGCTCTTTTCAGTTCTTGGAGAGTTTGTGGGGGTGGTTGGCGGCAAGCAACTCGTCTTCCTAGAGCGTCCTAAACGTGCTCTATTGGATTCATGTCTGGAGAACACGCTGGCCATTCCATTCGTACGATTCCTTCCTCGAAAAAGAAATTCTCCACCAGGTTAGCACGATGTGGCCTGCAGTTATCGTCCATTAAAATGAAGTCATCTCCGATTGCTGCAGCGTAAGGGACTACAATAGGTCTGAGGATCTCATCCCTATATCGGCGACCAGTCAGAGGTCCATCTCGAATGATGAGACGTCTGTGCGCCCGTCAATGGAGATGCCACCATACACCAACACTCCCCCACCGCCAAAGCTGACACTTTCGTGCACGAACGCAGGGTTATTCCTACTGCCACGGTCCCTCCAGATGAAAATACGCCTATTATCAGGATGAACTGAAAAACGGGACTCGTCAGAAAAAAGAACATTGCTCCATTCATTTCTCCTCCAATTCACATGCTCTGTTGCCCACTCCCTGCGGTCGCGGCGATGCCTTGATGTTAGTCTAACACATAACATCGGTCGGCGAGCATACAGACCTACACCATGGAGCCGGTTTCGGACAGTCTGAGTTGAAACCTTGGTGCCAGTAGCCGAGCGAAGGTGTTGTTGGAGAAGAGCAGCGTTCATATTCCGGTGTCTCCGAGCCGTTAACACTAAATAACGATGTTCATTGGGCGTTTTTGCCCGTCTACGACCTTGCCCTGGTCTTCGGCCTGCACTTCCAGTCGCCAAACACCGGTTCCAGATCCTGGAAATCACACTTTGTGACACTCCAATGGCTTGCGCTACTTCGGCTTGAGTTTGGCCCCCTTCTAACCTACCGACAACTCTCCAAGCTTCTGAATCGGTTAAATGACTTCGCTGAGACATCGTACTCATCGAAACAAAGCAGTCACTGAATGCCGATCATCCTTGTCTTCACTGTCTTTTAAAGTAAATAAAAAACTTTGTAAAAAACACACATAAGATGTTATAGGTAAGAGGATACGTACGTTTCAGCCAAAAATTGTTTTGGCCTTCTTCAGTCCAAGCCCTTCGTTGCAAACAACACAGCCCCCTGTGTTGCTTGCAACGAAGGGCTTGGACTGAAGAAGGCCAAAACAATTTTTGGCTGAAACTTACGTACCCTCTTACCTATAACATCTTATGTGTGTTTTTTACAAAGTTTTTTATTTACTTTATTGTTTAACACCAGTATTTTGAGTGTTTTTTTTTCGTTCACTGTCTTTTATTCAGTTGAAAGTCCAATTTCATTCGCTGCCGCTGAAGCGACGTTTTTGACGTCGAACTCGAAATTAGCATACTCCACAGTTTGAAAATCAGAAAAATTTGCATTTGTGATTCTCTTCTTCCATTTTTGGCAAAAAAAAATTTCGCTTATATCTTTATTTTATAAAAAACTTACAATATCCTTTAATTGTTTATAGCAGTGTATATTAATGATAGTTTGCCACTAACTAGCTGGCTTAGGGAATATACATTTTCACGCTGTCTAAATGCTCACAAAATGCTCAATACGCTGGAAAAGGACATTTCAAATTGACGATAAAAACAAAAACGCAAATTCTTTCATAGAAATACTATGCTAAAGACCTGCCAGATGGGGAAACAGCACTCTCTATCGACCGAATCGACGTTGGGTCCGTTTTCGCGGAAGGAACAGCATTGCCGATGGAACTCCTTCTGAATCTAATTCCATGACAGAAGGTCAGAAACTAGTCTAGTACACGAAAACCTTTGCGGCCAACCAAACCCGGCTCCAAGCGAAGAAATTTTTACGAAACACGCGGACGGCAAAGTGTTAAAAAGAAAAGAAAAGAAAATCAGTTTAACTGTTCTTTCAATCTACCGTTTTAAGTCAGCGAATTCATTATTTTAGCATTTATGCTTAAAATTCTTCTGCAGCATTACATGACCCATTTTTCAGTGCTTATTTTTCGTGAAGAAATTAATTTTAACATGCAGAATTCAAAACTTTAGTGTAAGTTAAATTTCAAAATTTCGGTTCGTTTCGATAAGTAGATGAGCCTCTGTAAAAAAAAAAAAAAAAAAAAAAAAAAAAAAAAAAAAAAAGGAGATGAGAGTACATTTTCAAAATCACAAACTTCTTTATTAGTATCAACAACACTTATGATGGCTCTTGAAACTCAATTATTTCAAAAATAACGGTTCCTTTACATTAAATGTAGCATGTGTTTATAATATTGCAGTGACTAAACATGAAATTGTTATTATTACATATTCACGCGAGGATAATCGGTCATAGGAATGTATATGTACACCCGCCAAAAAAAGTATTCGAGTAAGAGATAAATTTCCTACGTTGGTTTCGTATATTAAAAATTATTTATCATAGATTATGAATTAATGTATAAATATGACTTTCCACATTTCTGTCAAGTTGTGCGTTTTTGAGAAACTCAATTATTATTCGCAAATCTAAAATAGGAAATTTATCTCTTACTCGAATACTTTTTTGGAGGGTGTACATATGGGACTTAGATGAATTATATTTAGTCAAAAAGGCTTAAAACTGTGGGGGGGGGTTGTTTTGTTTTGTTTAATCGAAACATAAAAATTTCATGTTAAATCTTTTATGATTTCTAACAATCTAAAAAATTGTACGCTTCTCAAAGTATTCAAGTAAAAGTCAAACTTCCTACATTGGCTTAGTATATAAAACTTATTTATCAAAATATCAATTAGGTTACATATAATTTCAAGTTTTCATATTTCTGTCAAGTTATGCATTTTTGAAAATCTCATTAACTATCCGCATAGCTATTACAGGAAATTTCGCTTACGCATGATCACTTTTTGAGAAGGTGTACTCAGAAGTGTACACACAATATAATAATTAAATGATCTCATTTAGTTATTTTATTATTTTAGAGAATCATTTGCAAGAAGTAAAGTTAACAATAACGAATAACTGCAGTAATGATGATATTAACTCTACAATCACGAACCAGCATTCTGTATGTGCCGTTCAAAACGATAAGATAGAAGAGGATGACTGCCAAGTAAGTAACTTCAATACATAAAAAGAATCTCATGTGGACAACACATCACTTCCTTGCTTGTATGTCTATTACATTACATATTTTTGGCGCACTTCATTTGAACCTAAATTTATAAGAGTTTTTTCGTTTGTCCTTGTAAAAGGTTTATAAATACTGAATAAACTATTTTAAACATGTGCACAATTTAAATGCATTTCAGCATAATTCTAACTATTGCCAGAAAAGGCACGAAACGGTGCAAAACTTAACAAACTTATCCCCAGCGTATATTCCGATTTTTTCTCATGTTCATTTTTATTTTAGTGCATTTTCTTAATATTTTAGATTATTTTGAATACTACCTAGATATGTATGTATATATTATATTAGGAAGTTTGGAGTGTTTCAGGTTGGTGTTTTCGGTGGAGTGATTAGGTTAGATGAAATTTCTTGCATAAGAACCATTGGCACTTCTGCAATCGCGAAATGATGTTTCATCTATTCAGTCTGCAACTGCAGATGATAAATGCCAACGGTTCTGAAGAATGGAGAATCCATTGGCTGAAGTAATGAAGAAAAAGTAACTGAAATACATAGCTGGACAGAACATCGTTAATTCGTTAATCGTTAATTAATTAACAAACTTCTTAACGGTTTAACTTTTAAGTTAAACTAAAAAATATTATTAACTCCCGTTAAATCAGTCCGTTTCATTGGTTGTTGGCGTGAGTTTGTTTGAGTTAAGGGCAGGGACTGTTCAAACTGCAAGATAAAGATCCGTTGTGCATTATTGTATCCTTTGGCCATTGCCCTATTAAATGGGATTAAAATATGTATGATTTCCTTTCTTTTAAAAACTTCAAATTAATTCAGTATTACGAAAACCTATTCCCACCCATTAAATAGCAGGGTTTGGCAATTTCTTTCCAAATAAAAACGATATTGCGAGTTGAATTCCGTTTTGTGAACTTATTTTTGTTCACCAAACTCTGTGACCAATCGCCAAAAATGACTAACTTGGGAGACTTTCCACATATTACTACGAACGCCGCTACTAGCGACCTTTCAGGCAATGGTTTAAAAACATGTTTCTGATTTTCTAATGTCATTCCCATGTAAGGATTGATAATTAGTCATTAAATGTATAAGATATTGGCAAGCTGGATACAGTTTTGGGAACTAATTTTTTAGCGTCAAACTTGGCGATAAATCGCTAAAGAGGGGCCAATCTTGGCTGCTCTTTTGAATTACGTACACCCTCACAAAATAGTATTCGAGTAAAATTCGAATTTCCTACGTTGGCTTTGTATATTAAAAAATATTGCTCATAAAATATGAATACATTTATGCACAATTACAATTTTTCATGTTCCTGTGAAGTTGTGTACTTTTCAAAAACTCATTTAATATTTCCTAACCCAAAATAGGAAATTTCTCTTATACTCCAAAAATTCCTTGAGAGGGTGCACCACATCTTTACATGCAACCCTTTAGGCAATGGTTTAAAAACATGTTTTTCCAATTTTCTAAATGAAAATAGCATTAGAACTTAACCAAATGAATATTGGACTACGTAAAGTACCTCCTTTTGTATACAAAAGAACTATCGAAATCGGCCTACGAGGTAAAAAGTTATCGCACGACCCATAGGAAATGTTCCCGAAGATGGAATTTACCGCGAGTGTGCTAGAAATTTCGGATAGCCTACATAAGAAGGGCAGATCATGAACAGGAGTTCAGATCGGAGTAGTCAGCTATCGCTAGCAGAGAAACATTATTCTGCTGAGAACCCATTTGGTCAGTATTGCGGTATTATAAGCAACGCTGTCTCTCTTGTTTTCAGAAGCTTATTTTTGAATGATATTTGTGAATTCTTCATTGTTGTATCATAAGGAACAGCTGACAGTTTTTCTATAGAATCTCCACTGACTTTTAGATTGCGCTGGGATTTTATTTTATGCGAAATACAACATCCCAGAGAGAAAGCTTCTGTGATGAACTGACTATTAAGGATCAAGCTATTGCTTATTAATTTCTGTGAATTGTGTATTGAAGATTGTTTATGGAATTTCTAGAACCAATACAATTTTCGTTTCGTCCTTTCAGCTAGACTGTTTACATTAATTTTAAACTACGAACCCGAAAATTAGGCAGAGTTTTCTGCAGCAATACGCAAGCGAATGTACTAGATTTTTGCAACAGTATATCTTATTTGTATTATTTCCTGAGTTAAAAAATAATGAATTACTGTATATTTAGTGTATTACTGTATATTTGTCAAGTGTTTATTCACCAAACACTTGACATGCGAATTAATCTAAACGCTCGTGTTAAAGTCATCGGGGAGATATCTAATCGATGACTTTAACAGGCGTTTTAGGGTTAATCCGTGTATCAAATGTTTGGGGAATAAGGCCATTAGTGTTTATTACATTTCCACTTATGAAATTTAAACACTGTTCTAAAATCACATTTGGGTTTTAGAAGAGTGGGAGTGCTTTCAGGAACATTTTTTTTCTTTTTAGAGAAAATAAAATTATCCTTAAAAAATGAGGAAAAATAATGTGAGGCATTATAGCTGTTACATCGTGGATGGGTAGCGTTCATTAGGGTCCATAGCATTAATCACCCATGCAATATGTTTCAACCCGTTTTAACCCTTATAACTAGTCTCAACAAATATTTGTAACTTGTTTGATTTACATGCTGAAATTTAAAAAAAAAAAAGTTAAAGCGAGCGATATGTTGAGTTTCAACGCCTGAGCGCAATTGTAAAAAGTGCTGATGAGGAAGCGCAAGTGTAATCATGTAACAGTATTAATGCCAGTCTGAGATTTTTGAACTGAATGGATGAGAATGTGGCATGTTTTGCAGACTCGAAAAAGAGCAACATTAAGCTTATGGAAGTAGTGACCGATTACTTAATAGTTTTGTGTGTGTGTGTGTGTGGTGTGTGAATTTATTTAAGAATTGCTCTTGGGTCAAAACACTAAATAAGTGTACCTTTTACATGAAAGAGTTATAAATAAAAGTGAATCAATTAATCAAATAAAAATCCGTTCAAACTCTTTCTACAACCTATTGAAACTAGTTGACTCAATCAGGGCCTGACTGTAACACTTTTCTGACCAGGGCACTTTTCAAAATTCATGTCCCTATACAGATGGCTCAATTTTTTGGGCTATGTGTTCCCCGAGCACGTCCCCCAACTGCCCGTACGATAATAAGGACGTGGACTCAGTAACACATTTGAATGAGAAAAACAATGTTGGGAAATCAAAGTATATTTTTATATTCGTATTTTTTGCTTTATCATAAGAGACAATTTGTTTCTTCACTTTTAAGACAACTCGAAATCTGAGTAAATTAATTTTACTTGCTTCAAATCTAAGCAACTTTTCTTTCACCTTAGACTGTGAGAAACAGTCTTGATATAAGTAGAAATAAAAATAAGGATACATAAATTCCTACTTATAAAGAGCTTCAGGCAAAATATTTTATACCAACAACTACTATGTCGCGGCTTTCCACTTTTAAGTGAAAGAACTTTCAAGTGATAACTTTCGATCGGTAGCGGATACAGATATTTTTTAGGGGGGGGGGGATAATTTTTTTGAAGAAGCTTTTCTGACACAAATAAAATGTGAAACAGCACAGAATGTTATGCTAAAGCAATGTAATTTTTTTTAATAGGGCTAAGTTATAAGAAAAAGTTATTTTTATGCTCTAACAATGTGTATAGTGAAACAAAAAGTTATCCGTAAGCAATGTGTTTTAGACGAGAACTGAAGACCCCTATATTTTCCTCCGGGATGTACTACTGCTTTTGATTTAACAAAAATTTGTCGAAAAGATCAAAAAGTACAGGATGGTCTAAAAGAAACTTCCCCTATGTATGAGTCCCTAGTGGCCGAACCGTTGAACTAATTGAAGTGAAAGTTTAGATATAGTTATTTGAATATATGGGGTCCAGATTGTGATGATTTAAAGCAATAAACCTCTCACAGTTACGGTTACAATGAAAAAATTTCGAAATTTTCGAATGGCAACACCCACTTTTTTCGTGCGCAAATTGATCAGAACATGGAAAAAACCTTAGATGGCGATGGAACGAGACACGTATGACGTAAATTGGCGGCGTAAAACATTTACAAAAAAGAGCATCTTAAAGAACCAAACACAATAAAAGGGAACGTGTCCTTTGCATGATTCCCTGGGTTAGGCAGTAGAAGCACCAATCACAGAACACTCTTGAAAAGCACTGCTTGTAATATAAGCAGTGTAGGAAAATTGTTACTTCATGTTCGTGCTAATCTGTCTCGTTTCGTGCGAAGAAGAAGCACTTTCAGGGAAACAACGAGGTGAATTGATACAGCTTTTTTATCTGAGCGGAGAATATGCTGCCGCATCATTGCGAGTTTATCGTCGAAATCATAAGCTAAAACGAGGCCCATGTTCCGTAAAAAGTGTGCGTAATTTGGTAAAGTAATTTGTAGAAACGGGATGCACTGATAGACCACGATCCGGACGATCCCGTGTTCCTGTTGAAGTTGTTGCGGAAGTGCATAATACGATTACAGGTCCATTGCATACAGCAAGAAGTGTTTCCCGCAATTTGGATGTACCGAAAACCACAGTTTTCCAAATTCTGCGCTCTGTTCTGCGGATGTGTCTTTATCGATTCCAGCGCGTCCAGGCGTTGGCACCTGGAGACAACCAACAGCGTGTCGACTTTGCGAAATTTTTCCTAATCAGATACGATGAAGATAGCAGGTGGCCGCTGTGGGTATTATGGACGGATGAGGCACATTTCGCCCTGACAGGGAAAGTAAAACCCAAGAACTGCGTTCATTGGGCGGAAGAAAATCCTCACGGTGTGGCACCAGTGCCTTTTATACGACAGAAACGTGACTGTGTAGTGCGGCGTCGCAGGAACATTCACTCTGGGTCCTTACTTCTTCGAAGAAGTCACATCCAGTGGTATTCAAACGTGCTCCGTCACAGGTGCTCGGTATAAAGCAATGTTAGAGAATTACGTAATTTCAGAATTGCAGAAGCGAAATGTCATTAATGACATTCTATGGATGCAATATGGTGCTCCTCCACACATTGCCAAAAGTGTTCGACAAGTGCTGCAACATCATTTTGGCGATAGAGTCATCGTGCGTACCTTTGCAGTTCCTTGGCCACCCCGTTCTCCCGACCTCACACCGATGGATTTCTGGTTCTGGGGTTCGCTGAAGTCAAAGGTGTACACTTCAAATCCCCGGAATTTGTCAGACTTGAAAGATGCCATAAAACGGGAAGTTCTACAAATTCCTCTTGCCATGATACGTTCGTCATTGTAATCGACAATCTCCCGCATGCAATGCGTTATCGTCTGCGAAGGTGGCCACGTTGAAAACTTGTAATTCGAATAAAAGTCTTTTCCCCTCTGCTCTCTTTTGTTATCATAGGTTCTTTACGATGCTCTTCTTTGCAAATGTTTTATGCCGCCAATTTACGTCATACGTGTCTCGTTCCAACGTCATCAGGCCCGTTGCTAGTGGGTGTGCAGGTTGTGCACCGCACAAGGGCGCCAAGATAAAGGGGGCGCCGAAACGACTGAAGAAGAGTTTAGCGAAAAATTAACATTTTTTGAAAAATAAATATTTTTTGTTTAAGTTTATATTGCAGACACCTAGGAACGGGCTTTCCCCGCTGAAATGCCCCGCTACAATGTTTTGGCAAGGTTTCATCTTACAAGTTCTTGTATACAGCACTGCTTTGTTATTCCTTTCTCCCCCCCCCCCCAATCCCTTAGGCAAAAACCTTCTCCGAGTTTCCCCAAACTTGTCTTTGAGTGCTACCCACAAGGTGAAATTTATTAATATGTGATACCATACTTACTATAGTGATGATATGGATGATCGTTTCCAGATTTCATGGGCGTCTGCCTGATGTCCTAATACCCCATTTACATTCCGCCCTTACCATTTCTTCTCTCTCTGCAGCTTTTTTCCCAGGAAATACTACTGCGTCAGCTCCAAAAGCAGTGAGTATTTACATTCGGCTGTACTCGCCTTCTCCTGTATGTAGTTTTCTATTGCACTTCCCTCCTCCTCTCTTAAAAATCCTCTGAAGGGGTATCGCGCCGGGCAAAGAGGTCACAAAGAAAGGTCATAGTATGGGCAGCACGAGAGAGGTGTTTACACTCCTGTTCCATTTCTCCCGCTTACTGCCGTGAAAGTAGGCTGAGTGTAAACGAGGGGTGAGATGTTGCAGAGAGGAGCACTGTTGCATTTGTTGATGGGAGGGGCTCATCTTGGGCTTTCCCTCACTTTAGTAGTAAAACAATACAAAAATAATCAGTACACCATTGACTATACCGACGACTTGGGGAGAGGCGATCTGGGAGTCCATGATGACAAATACAAATCTGGGAATGGACATGGACCCAAAAGGGGTGCGTGGACAGATACATTTTATATTTGTTTCTAATCGAAGTTTCCTGGTACGTAAATGAGTGCTCATATACAAAGGTAGATCGTGCCCTTTCCTTAGGTGTTCCTAAAGTTTTTTTTTTGTTCTATGCTGAAGTTTGTATTGTTTTAGAACTAGGACAGTTTGTAGTAGTTTGCAGCCTGATAAGAGCATTTCCCTCATAGAAACACTAGTATAGGCATTCTAGCATGGGGGGGGGGTTCAAAATTTAAAATGCTTTACCAACCTAACAGAAAAGTAACATGAATTGGTGTTTAAATGTTAGTTATTTTCTAAAATACATAAATACAATCTTCTTTATTTGTATTATAGATTAATTTAAATCCGAAGTATCGGATCCAAGGGAGGGCGATCTCTCTTCCTCTGAGCACGTTTAAAAATTTCCGGAGTCGCTGGGGAGTTTAACTCACTTTTGAACCCAGTTTTATTCTGTCTGCTCTCATCATTGAAATGATGCAATGGAGAAAGCTCTCCTTCTGTGACCAGTGTTGCTTCAGGGCATGGGCCCATTAAATGCTCCTCCGGAACCCAGAGCCAGCAATTGCGAAATCGTTGACAGCATTCCCAGACCATTTAAGACTCATGCTGGGAAGCAACACTGGTCACAGAAGGAGAGCCTTCTCCATTGCATCTTTTCAACAATAAGAGCAGACAGAATTAACCTGGATTCAAGATTGAAAATGAATTGCTCTGGATAACCCATCAGTGGAAAAATTCTTTGTGATACTTATCTCTCCCCTCCTTCAAGCATTTCTGAATCCACTACTGATCCGCAATTTAACAAGTCGAGCCATATTTAAATAACTTTTGATTCAGGTAGTTTTTTACATTACATATTCAATCAGTCCTGCACCCCCCCAAAATAAATAAATAAATAAATAAATCCTAAAGGGTAACATTTTGTTTTATTATGCATTTTGCATAGGTAAAATAAGCTATTTTTAAAAAAAAAATTAGACCAAACTAAAACTGATTACATTGCTTTAGGTTAAAATTTTGCTTTAATGTACAACTTGTTTAGGTCAAATAAGCTTTTTCATTAAAATTAGACCTTTCCACACAATTTTTTTTTATGTTCGCGACTGAACTCAATGTAATGTAATTACTATTTACTTTATTTTACTTTTCTCCAATCGTATATGGAGTAGTAAATTATTTTCGGCTTTTTTACAACTACACTTTTTATAAAGAAGTAAGGAGTAGCATAGGTGGATGCGGTTGTAAAATAAAATAATAATTAATTTTATTGACATTTGAATAATTCCTTTTAAATACAATTTTTATATTTTGAAAAAAACCTATATATTCAACACTCATTACGCCTTCTCTTGTGTGAACTACGGCAAAGAAAGGCTCAAACTGACAGTTTCCGTCATGTTAAACAGAGGAATTGTTGCAATAGGTGATTGAGAAAGATAATTCGAAGGATTATTATTATATATATTCGCCATAAACAATCTTGTTAATTCAACAATTTTATTCGAAATTTTAGAGAAATATAAAAAGTGTGTGCGTGTAATCTTTACGCGCGATTGAAGTAAAACTTCTTTGACGTTGGATTCAGTTACAGCCAGATTCATTTTCTTTGTGGTGTTCATCTCCGTGTTCTTAAACCGTTGTTCCATCTGGTGGTTGGGTTAGAATCCAGGAAGTGTCCATGTTGTAGTAATATTCTTTAACTGTTTTCTTATGCCATTGTTCCGTCTGGAGGTTGGGTTTGAATGGGGGGAATGTCCATAGTCTAGTTAACTGTGTTCTTTAACTGATGTTTTCCTCTGTTTGTTTTGTTCGAATGCAGGTAGTGTACATTTTTTGTGTGTTTTTCTATCACAGTATTCTTAAGCGTTGATTTCGGCTGCTGGTAGGTTTCGAATTATTTATCTGTATCCGTGTTTTTAAACTGCAGGTTCTATCTATTGTTTGGGAATGATTGCAGCCAGGGTCCGTTTCTTTGTGGTGTTCCATCCCCGTGTTAAACCGCCTCCGTCTTGAGGTTGGGTTAGAATCCACGGAGTGTCCATTTGTTATTCTGTTCTTAAACCGTTTGCAGCCAGTCTTTGTTTCTTTGTGGTGTTACATACCCGTGTTCTTAAACCGTTGTTCCGTCTGGATGTCGGGGTAGCATAAAGGAGACCATACGTCTTAAATTCGAGGACAGTCCCCAAATATAGATTTTTTTTACTTTGTCCCTAAAAAATACCTTGACTTCTTGGGGACGCGAAAAATCCCCAAATTTAAAGATTTGTACTTTTTTCCCCTGAAAGTTTCTTAGTTTATTTCTTTCAGAAAAAATTGAAGAAATAAGAAAAATAAAACAACTAAAAGCGCCTTCTTCTCAGAGAAACAATGAAATTCGATCTCTGAAAACGTTTGTTGTCATTGTACGTGTAGCGTGTACAGACATTCAATAAAGTATTCGACTATGAGTCAAATTTCCCATTTCAGTTTTGTTTATGATTAAGCACTTTTCAGGAACAACCATGCTTTAAATATGAAATTGAAGTACGAAATTTTTCTTGCACTCGAATACTTTTTTTAGAGGGTGTAAAAGGTTTCATGAAAAATAATCACAAAACGAGCCAATGTAAAAAGCAATGTCCTCTGAAAAATACAAATACTATGCCAAGTATTAAATTATGAATAAATTCCAATATTTCAATATGGTTTTCCTTTCGTATTTCTGGTTTAAATAAATATTTATAAATACTTCCATTAATTTATTAGAAATAAGAATACACAATTGATATAAAGAGCTATTAGAATGGTAATATGTTGTGTCCTCGAATAAGTCCCCAAAGATATTTTCTAGTGTCCCCAAGTTTTCCTTGGATTCCAGTATAATGCTTGATTTGTCCCCAAAATACTGTTTAGAAATATGGTCACCTTAGGTTAGCATCCAGGAAGTGTCCTTGTTGAACTATTATTCTTTCACTGTTTTCTTAAAACGTTTTTCCGTAGGATTTGAATCGAGAGAAAGTCTATGTTGTGGTATTTTTCTTTAACTGTGTTCCTAAACTGGTGTTTTCTTCTGTTGGTTGGTATCGAATGCATTATAGGGTCTATTATTGTGTTTTTCTACGGCAGTGTTCTTAAACCTTTGTTTTCCTCTGCTGGTTTTGTTAGAAGTATTATTCTGTTTCCGTAGTCTTTTGAAATGAAGTTTTCGTCTGCTAGTTTGGCTCGATTGCAGGTTACATTTCTTCATGTTTTCTATCACCGTGTTCTTAAACCGTAGTTTTTGCCTGCTGGTTGGGTTCGATCGCAGGCAGCTTCCGCTTTTATAAAACCACGTGAGCGTTACTTCCGTCAGAAAAAATATCTGAGTTAGTCTCATATAGTTGCGCCTAAAGAAGTTTTACGTCAATAATATGTTTATACTTATATCACAAATAAACATGTTGTCTCATTGGGGTGAAAAAGAAATCTTAAAACATTTCAGACTTGTATTTAAAATTAATTGGCGATATAGTTAATGAATTTCTTTTCGAGGAACTAATATCGCTAAAATGTTTTAGGATAAGAATATGACGGCAAAGGACGTACTAAATTTTATTTACAATAATTATTTAATTGACACATATCCAAATACCGCAATCTCGTTATGAATATATTTATCACTTCCAGTTACAGTCGCTTTCGCAGGAAGAAGTTTTTTCAAATTAAAAATTATAAAAAAAATTATTTTCTATCATCAATGAGCCAAAAACGGTTGCAAATTTATCAGTCATTTTAATAGAATATCAAGAATTAAATGAAGTAGACATAAGTAATATAATTGAAAGGTTTGCTAGTACAAAAGCTAGAAAAGTTTCACTATAAATAATGCTAGTGCTTCCTTAAAAAAAAAAAAATCTAACTAAACCAGCTTATTCCGAGCAATACCAGCATAATTATCAAATAATTTAATTTGTTATTGTAATTTTAAGTTTTTTACCTTTACGAAGAAATATTTTTACTGTGAATATATTTTTCTGACATGTTAACAAATTTTATATATGCAGGCAAAATTTTAGTACTCTTTTAAGGATATTAATTTTTTAAAAGAATTTTACCCATTATAATGTGACTTTCGTGGTTTTCTGTGAGCAAACTATTTTATAATTTTAGATCTAATTCAGCAATTGACGTACAACGTTTTTTCATCAATATTAAACGAATTTTACTTTTTTTTTTCTTTTTTTTTTGATAGAGCCATAACTTTTAATCATGCGTATTTTTATTTTGTACCATGCTTTTAAACATTTTATTAATGCATTGTCATGCTATTGAAAACATTTTGAATAGTGCGCAAAATTATTAAATTCTGTAGTAGAAAAGTGTTTTTTTTCTTTCTTTTTCCAAATATTTTATATTCAAAACAAAACTCAGAATTTAATTTAATAAAATACATAAGCTATGTTCTTTTTACTTTTTTGGTTCCATTTTCCATTATTGTAGCAATAAGAGGTACTACACTTTCCATTTGAGTTGTCAATGTGAAAGTTAAATTAGTCAGCCCTTTGAAATATTTGACTTTTTATTAAAACATCTACTGTTCCTGAAATTAAATTATATAATAACCATGTGCCAGGATCTTCTCCGCTAAAATCGGTCACTTGAATTTCAAACCTATCTTATGTAAATCTGGATAAACAAAAAGCTTCAATAATCGATGCTTCTAAATAATATGGACATTTTTGGAATTATTAACTATGTTAAAACTTGTCGCTTGTAGTTTTCCTTGTGTTATATTACTTTACTTATAAACAAACGGTGCACATATAAAATTAAAATATTTTCATGCTTCTTATTTAGATTTAAGGATTTCTCATTACTTTTTAATCAATGTCCTGGTGTCTCTGTGTAAATCGGAAACGTTATACCAAAGTGAGCTTTCTACTAGTTGTGAAGCGCATTCACTCATTAAACATTATGGCAGTGTTCTATAATTATTGTTGAAAAAAATTGCTCTTTATTCTCCCCTGCCCCTTCTTTCGTCCCTTCTTTTGGGGGGGGGGGTGTAAAGAACAGGCAACGCCTTGAAGGGTACCTCCCAAGTTCGTGCTTGAACTTAATGAATTCGTTGTCACTAGAACTCTGCAAAAGACTAGTCTAGATGGAAGCAAATCTGATCTCCGCACCTATGGTAACTGTTAGCTACCTACCACAGTGTTTTTGGTTCCACTGACTTTACGAGCACATATACTGGGTAAGTTCTCGGCGGTGCCGGGTATCCATCGGACAACCCTACAGTCCAGAGAAATGCCGTATATTTTCTACTGAATACTAATATAGTACTGTAAAATCATATTTTTGTTTAAAAAACTGAATATTTATAGGGGTGCCACCTCCCAGGACTCGGTTTAATATGATATTTTCCAGCTGAATAAGTACGTGGAATAGTAAAATGATACTATAGTTTCGAAGACTGAAATTTTTTTCTGTAGGGGCACTAAATCGGTGTTTGCACAAAGGCGCCTGACACATCCGCGACGGCCCTGAACGTCATTTTAGGTTTTTCCATGCACTGATCAATTTTCGCACGAAAAAAGTGGGTGTTGCCATTCGAAAATTTCTAAATTTGTCACTGTAACCGTAACTGTGAGAGGTTTATTGTTTCAAATCATCACAATCTGGACCCCATACATTTAAATAACTAATTCTAAACTTTCATTTCGATTGCTTCAACGTTTCGGCCACTAGCGACTCATATATACGGGAAGTATCTTTTAGACCACCCTGTATATTACGGGCATTCATATTGTGACGATTAATGGATTTCAGAGATAGCTAACATTTTCTGTTGTTACGTAGGATTAAGTTTCATACTAGTGATTGAAATAGCACAATTAAAAAATACAGGGTGATTATAAAATAATGTGAGGTGTTCAGAGCCTTCTAGCAACGTATTGGACAGAGCCTTCTAGCAACATATCCAAATTTGGTGGGAACGCATAATGGAGTAGGGGACAGACATCGATTAAAAAAAAAAAAAGTAATAAAGTCGCCATTAATGGAAATGTCGGCGAGGTCTAAGGAATAAACTGCATTAGTTTGTATAATCACGGTTCTTTTTGGGATTCTGAGTATAAAAGAAGAGGCTGGTAGAATTTTTACTCTGAGACCAAATAGCTTTCAGTAGTTATTATCTTACTGGACCGTGCTTTTTTAGTCAATCGCTATTATCAGCCGGCATCAATGCCTTTGTTTCCCTTCGGAAATTTCGTCTGCTATAAAAGATACAAAAAGAACACTGTTATAAAAAGTTCCTGTCTAGCAGCAATGCTGCCGGAAAATAACCGTTTTCCCATTTCCGGTGTCGGAGAAAACGGTTATTTTCCGTTCACATGTTATCTTACGAAACGGTTTCTCTCCTTTCTTTTCAGTCACACAATCAGGTTTTTTCCCCGTTATTTTCAGGCAGGAAATCCTTTTTTTCCCTATTAGAGAAAGGTATTTTTCTTTTTTCCCTATATCACAAAGAAGGATTTTAAACATTATTTAAAATTATGGAATCAGATTTTGTATCACGATATTATGCCTTATTTTCTAATAAGCGACATTATTGGACCAAACCGGGTAGCTACATACTTCCAAAAAATAATATATTTACCCTAGAGCCTAGAATATAGCTTTTATACATTATAAAATAATCATTTTTGAAACCAACGTTCTAATTCATTCAAATACATTGTAATACATTGAAATAGAAATTGAAGCACTTTATTCATGTAGTTATTTTACACGTGAGAAAAAGTTATCCTAGTCCAATTTTTCTATATATATATGTGTGTGTAGTTAGATGGATACACAACGTTAACAAAGTTTTTACGCATTCTTAGTTGTTAAAATATAGAATTAGTTTTTTGTGACTGCACCACCAGCTTCAATAATATTTTTTTGGGGGGAAGGGGGGGGGGTGGAGGTGGTCTGGTGGTAAAACATCAGAGTTCCTTTTAAAAAGTGTACATACATGTGCACAGTTAAAAATATGTTTGAATTATTCGTTTTCTTCATTTTTTATTATCAGAACTGTAATCTATGATTATTAGCCCGAGAAAATAAATTTTAAATTAAGGCAAATACATGACATATATGTTAATACACTATACGAAAAATATTTTTTTAAATAAATAGAATATAATTTCACTATAGTCTCTAGTTATAAAACGAATTCATAGTACAGTCAGAATGCAGAAATACAATCATGATTAAACAAGCTGTGAGATACAATTAAAGCAGCAACCAAATTTATTTACATGAAAATGGTAAAACAGTACTTAGTTCTTTGGAGATATCATAACTTCATTTGTTTTACAACTGCTACGAGATTTTTAGAATCCAATCATAAGAAACGATGTCCATTAAAGCAAAATCTGTACCGAAAGCAACCCTCCATATTTAGGTTGAATTTATTTCAAAATCTGAATATGAAAAAGATGCATTTTTTTAAAATTCGGATATAAAATAAAATTATCACAAGCGAATACACAGAGAAATAAAGCCCGTCGTTTCCACTGCATTAACGTAGCACCCACAGCAAAAGGACTTAGCATTAAGTAAAATACTTTACTCCAATTATCTGCAGTCGTCTGTTACATGTGTAATGCGACTATATTTTTGTACGTTTTAGGGATCTTAACTCCAACTTGAATTGCAGTCAGAATGAGCAGCGAACATTTTGCATTCAAAATTGCTATATCAGCTTTGTGGGTATTATTTTGATTACGAGCGGAAGTGACTTGGAGACATTTCATTAGTCCAAGCTAGCAGGTGCCAGGAAAAGAACGGAAATGCCCTTTTAGAACTAGACTTTGAGAAGAATCACACATAATCTTCGTTTTTTTACAGAACTTTCGTTACAAAACAGCAAAATACCTTTATTCACCAATAAGGGAGATTCTGCAGTGAAAACCAGGTTGATATTGTCTGTGAAAATCAGATTCTTTATAACAGTGAACCGATGAGAATAAAATCTTATAAAGCATGATGGAACTGTTTAAAAGTACAGTAATTCTAGCACAGCAACTAGCCCATTAACACAAAGTGGTTTGTCCTCAAAAAGTTGCAACAGCTTCAAAACAAGGTGGCCTCAGAATGATGAGAACTCTCCCAGCCTTCCCTTTTGCACTCATAATCTCAACAAAGAAGGCGACTATGCAAATAAATACATTTTATTCGGTAAATATTGCCAAGATATCCCCTAGTGGCGACTTTTGGTACCAATTTTTTTCTTTAAAAATCGAAATCCCATGGTCCACTATGCACGCCCTGCGAATTTGGTAATGTGTTGTCCAATACTTTATTTGCTAGAGGGGTCTGAACATCTACAACCACCCTTGTATTTTAAAAGTAAATGAATTGTCTATCATTTTTAGGGGTAAGGTGAGGTGAACCGCCTCATACTTTATTTCTCAGTTAATTCTTTGTGTATGTTAAACCAGGGGTGTGGCCAAAGGGGGGGGGGCATTGGGATATATACCCTCCGAAATGTTTGGATTAGTTAGCATAAGCTTGATGACATGCAGAAATTCAGTTGTTTTACTCAAGACTTATTTCATATCAATCCCCCCTCCCCTCCCTCCCCGAAATAATTTCCTGGCTACGCACCTGTGTTAGACAGTTATTGACCATATTAATAAACATATTCACTCATTTTCATTCTAGGGATATGAATCAGAAGGCAGTCCATTGTTGTGCAATATTAATGACAAATGGTATATTCTTGGAATCAACAGCCGTAAAATGTCATGCCCAAGTTCAAACAAAAGAAGAATGTTCCACAACACTTTTGAGCACGTCCAATGGATTCGTCATACTCTTGAAACTCTGAAAGGCCATTAATTGCATACTTTGTTAATGATGACCTGATTCATCCATTAACAGATCCTGTAATATTTAACGTGTGGACTAATTTGCACTGAATATCCGATAAGAGAGTATTTTGAAGTCCATGTCCATTGATTCTTCAGACATAGCACACGGTAAAGCTTACTATGGGAGACAGTTTTCGTTAATAATATGCTTTAGTAGAAGAGAATATTCTACGTTTACTCTGTAAAAAGCGTTATTTGTTCTATGTTCAGTAAAGTATCGCTTTTGTATCAAAGTAATTTTCACCAACAAGCATTCACAATTATGCCACATTTTTTAATTTCATTTAAAAACTGTCTGGTACATAACGTGCCAAGAACTTTGAACGACATACTACCAATGTCTTGAATTAATATATCTAACTCAAAAAGCATTCAAGTGTAATTTCGCTTATTTTAGTTTAAAGAATATTTTAATTGGTTTTTCGAAAAAGGAAGTCAGCAGAAGTATCTGAAGTTTTTATTGTGTGCTATATAGTTCACTTTTTATAAAGAATAACGTTTCATATATAAAATCAACAGAGTCAATTCCACTTACACTAGAATATTTTTTGAGAGGGTGTAACCTTAAAAAAAATAAAATAAGAAGACAAATGATGTCTTGACTTCTAATAGTCGCCTCATATTTATAGACTTTAAATTATCTTTCTAGGTTTATGTTTTATTATGAAGCCATATGCATATTTATATTTCACTTTTAGAGTTGCAATACATTATTTCTTATTTTCATTATCTTCATTTGCCCTAAATTTGAACTGTTATGGTTCTTTTATGAAAATTGTATGCATTAGTGATAGATTCTTTTTAAGAATCTATTGCTGAAAGTTAAAAATTTCTCTTAACAATGTGAAAAAGAAAATGTACCTGAAAAAAGAGTAGAATAGCCATAAAATTTTCAAAATTTTGGTTCTGTTTAATATATAGATTACCACCTAAGACAAAATCGTTATTCACTGAGAAAAAAAAAAATATTTAAGTAAAACGGAATTTTGGATTTACGTCAATTGGAAACAAATATGTTGCATGTGTTAGATTTTCTTTCTTATCTCTGAGTGATTTAAAAAATTTAGTAAAAACAAATGTTAGCCAAACGATATAATAAAAGTTATTGTTTATTTTCATGTGAATATCATAATAGATGTAAAAATTAAAAACTTAGCACAGGTAAAATTATACTTACGTTTTCATTGAATTATTCCTAAAACCAAACTTTTTATATTTACCTACTTTTTTTAAGATAGAAAAGTGAATGTTATTTCTGAATAGTAAATTTTTCATGCATACAATCATTATATTTTTCATTGAGAAAAATACATTTCAGCAGACATGGCTTGCAGTAATAACTTGTAACACGAGATACTACCAAATGAATATGTAAAAAGATTTTTAAAAATGATTTAAGTAGTTTGAATTCATGACTTTTTAATTATACCATTTCATTATTTACTATACAGTGTGCCCCAAAAAGGGGGTACGGGTTTTAATTCTTTATCTTTTAGAGATAAGTGGTCGGTGTAAATTGAAAGAATGTTCAAAATAAGGTCGAAAATCCGTTAAGAATAATTTCCTATCGTTAATTTTCAAAAAGTTACACTTTTTTAATTTTTATACGACTTCCGTAGAACGACTTTCCCAATTAGTAAAATGTGCCCCATACACTAATGAGGTGATGTACCAAATTTGAGCCTCCCATTATACAACGTCAATGAGATATCTTTAAAAAAGATGATCGGGGACTATACATGATTTTGAATATAATTGATTTATTGCTAGAGTGGAAAAAAGGATTTTCTATCATAATTTCTGCACGACCCCTGAAATGCGATCATTCAACATGATTTTACTCTGGAGTTATCTCAACGTAATGCACCCAGTTTTGAAAGCTCGTCTGTGATTCTTCAGAATAATGATTGCATAAAGAGGTGAACTAGGTTTAATGTCCGTGAGATCAAACCCAGCTCCCGCCACACGCACCTCCTTCATGATATTTAATTTTGTTTTTATGCAAACTGCTCATTAAAAGAAAACATTAAATTAGCTTAGTAGGGGAAAAAGGAGAGTTCACCTTAAGGGGTACCATGTTAATCGTGGGGTACCGTTTTGCTGAGTGCTTTCTACCGTCTAGGCTTTTGTTTTATCAGTTTGACCGGAATCAGGAAGAGGTGGTACTGATAAGAACTTTTCTAGATAAGGGGACTAATTTTTGAGAACAGTTGGTTTAATTTGGAGTTCTGAACTGCTTTTAATGAACTTTATATTTAATTAATATTCATTATTAATTAATTAATTTTAATGCTGCCATCCGTTATTAAATTTAGGAAGTATCTCTTGGAATTATTTTTAAAAATTATTTTGTTGAATCGCGGTGTTCGAACTCCAGACCTTTCGATCAGGAATCGGACGCTATACCACCATGACGGTTCGGGGTTCTACCTAATTAAGCTAAAGACTGAATTGTACTTTAGTTTCGGAATGGGGTCTTGGAAATTTTTCACAGAATCTTTGATCGGACTTGTACAATTTTGGGGTTCTGAACTACTCTTAATTAATTTTAGTAAATTTTATTTAATTATTAATTAATTTCAGAGCTGTTATCTGTTATTAAATTTTAGAATTTGCTTGTTTCGGTATGGGGACTTAGAAATATTTTCTTCAAACTTTCCTGAAACTTAAAAAAATTATCGCTGATAACATAAGGACTTGTAAATTTTGGGATGGTTTGGGACCTTTTAATGAAATTTAGTTAATTATTAATTAATAATTTTAATTTTTCTCGAAAGTTATACGTAGTAACGAGTATGTGATGATTAATTACATAACTTAATTAAGAGAACATGTTATTGCTCAGTGGAATGAAAACACCACTTGACAATCTTCATTCACAGAATTAATAACCTCGATAGATTAGACTGATGTTAGGAAGCGTGTGTGCTCATTTGTAGTGTCTACTGTTGACGAACTTGGTTTTTTATAGATTTTGAAATTAATTAAAATGATATTTTTAGTATTGTTTTATTTGTACTCATGAGACATTTTTAAACATATTACAATTACAAGTAGTGTTTAGTGTAAATTGATTTATATATTTTAGAGTTTTAATACGATATAATTTATGTATTTTTTACTGTATGTGCAATAAAATTTTTAGTTTTATTATGAAAATAATTCTTTACACATTGATCAACATTTTAGTGGTACAGTTAACGAACTTATGTATTTTATAGAAAGTGGGTACAGGTTTGACTAACAATTACCTTTAAACTTGCATGCGGATAACACTATTGATAGAAACTTGGGCTATTGATGATAAAAATTAAAGAACAGTCCTAGCATATTAAGACACAATTTATATCACGTGTACAGTTTTAGTACATCAATATACACTTTATTCCACGTTTAGATTAATATATTCTTGGTAAGCAGAAATTTAATATAGAATACGTTTCAAATGAGAAAATAAAATGATAGTTTTAAATCTAAAATCTTTCAAATTACAAAGAATTACAATAAACACAAATTAATTTATCGGAAAATAAGGTCTTACTTATATTTGAAAGCATATTTTTTGCTGCAAATTTGTTGAATGATGGAAACAAAGCTAGCTGTTCAAGAAAATAGAGTAAAAATTTAAAATACTTTAGCTCTACTTCCCATCTCAGCCGGCCATTTCATGACATCATCTTGATTAATTTAAAATCTTTTTGCTGATATAACATAAAAAATAGACGTAATATTTGGAAACTACCAATGAAATAACAATTCCTCAAACATTTAACGTTTTAAGAGTAATTTTTTCTTATAACAAAGGATAAATTTGACGGATTCACATTAAATTAATACCATTTTATCTATAATGAAAATATACGATACTATAATTAGTAAGGGATTAATCTACCAATTTGATCTAATTCCTTATTTAAAATGTATACATTGTAGACTAAATACAGGCTACATACATGCTTTATTTTCTATTACGAGAAATAACATTAAGCATGGTACATACAAATATTTCCCTTAAACCAAAGTTTTTACAAACGACTTGTATGATTACGCAAAGTAAATTAATATATCTTATAAGTCCTCTGTAGTCGGCTTGCGGAGATTCAAGTCCCAGATGCTTTGCTATGGAGAAAAGTGCCTTAACGCCTAATCATTTTTCTCAGAAAGTATTAGGTATTTTTAAATGAAATTTTCCTGTGTGAATCTTGAGAACTATTCGCAAGGATTGCGCGAATCAGTTTTGAATTAATTTAGCCGAAAGAGATTTTATTGCAGTCTAAAATTTATGTTACTTTTCAGACTGCAATAAAATCTCTTTCGGCTAAATTAACTCAAATCTGATTTGCGCAATCCTTGCGAATAGTTCTCAAGATTCACACAGGAAAATTTCATTTAAAAATACCTAATACTTTCTGAGAAAAATGATTAGGCGTTAAGGCACTTTTCTCCATAGCAAAGCATTGGGACTTGTATCTCCGCAAGTCGACTACAGAGGCCTCTTAACCCATTACAACCTTAATGCTTCAGAAAACATAGAGAAATCCGCACTTAAACTAGACATATACCCAGCAAACACACACCTGCTGGCAGAGTACCCCCAGCCAGCCACGATACATCAAATTAACGTCGCTTCCGACGTAATCATCGACGTTAAAAATCCTTGGATATGTCCACCTGTTTGCTCGTCGAGCGCTGAACTTATAGACGGCGTATTACCCGTGAGGGGTGACCGTGAGATATAACAAACAATCTCGCTTAACTACGGCGCAAGAATGAAAAAGGTCAGGACCGGTCCTAGGGTGGAGCGAACGGTGCGATCGCACGGGGCGCCATCTCTAGAGGGGCGCCAAAATACCTTACTATATATATATATATATATATATATATATATATATATATACAGTAGGAAGTCCGAAATCCGGACGCCTAATAACCGCATTCATGTTTCTCACTCAAATGCATCATCCATGATTCGTCTTGTGTGGGTTTATTCTGTAAATATTATTAGGATTACGAACGCGCATTTGAGGTTTTACGAGTTGTAGTATTTAAAATCCATGTCGCTACCTTATAAAAAGAAGTCGGGTTTTCAAAATCGACAAAGGAAACGAAAGAGAGAGACAGAAAATGAAAAATGTACAAAACAGATGGCTATCTGAACATAAACGTTCAAACTAATCAGGAAATTCAGCTATCCGAACATTCTTCCGAAGAATTCTTTAGTGAATAAATTAGTGAAGAAAATATAGAAATCTCTGCATCAAAAGAGACTAAGGATTCTAATGATAAACAAATTGTTAATAATGATGTTGATTTCGAAGACATTGCTAACTGGAAATGTGTAGATTCTGCTAAAAGGATGAAATTATTGCTCGAGGATCTTCTTCCGGAAAATTGCCAAATGATAACTATCCAAGAAATGCAATGGGGCGCCATTTTTCAAATGTACATTTTGATAGAGTAATGCCGAATCTTGAGAGGTTTCAGAGGCGATGGCTTGTGTATTCGCGGTCTGCAGATAAAGTCATCTGTTTGTGCTGTTCGTTATTTTGCCAAAATCCTCTTTCCGGTTTGGGTTTAATGTTTGGGCTCACATTTCCGATAGATTACAGAAACACGAAACATCTCCAGATCATCGACTAGTATTAAGTAAATGGGTGGATAGTACAAAGCGAGTGAAGAACTTCAGCAGTGTTGATAAGGAATTATAAAAAACAAATTGAAGACGAAAAGAATCGATGGTCTGTTATTTTAGAAAGAATGATGTCGATAGTTTTTTATTTAGCTGAACATAATTTATCATTTAGAGCAGGTATGGGCAACCTTTGAAAAGCTGTGGGCTAAACTTAGGATGTTAGCGAAGTCGCGGGCCGTATAATTGGGATTTATATGGGATATTGAATGGTTTATACGGAGTTTACAAATGTTCCGCGGGCCGGATCAAAAGCCGTGGCGGGCAACATCCGGCCCGCGGGCCGGCGGTTGCCCATATGTGCTTTAGAGGAACTTCAGATAGATTATATCAACCGAAAAATGGAAATTTCCTTGGTTTAGTTGAACTGTTAGGAAAATTTGATATTTGTAATAATGTATATAATGATGTAACGTTGTTAAAAAAATTATAATAAAAAAATAAAGGGGGGATAAAAAGAGCCAACCTCCTCGTGGGATCCCCTGGGTAACGCCAATCGGCTCTGTTAATCAAACGCACCGCCTACATTCCGAGACATACAAATCTAATATTTTTTTTTTAATCGGAACTCAAAATATTAAAAAGAAAATAAAAAAACTCCTCTAAGTATGGTACATAGTTCGCGATAGTTTTACGACCCAACCGTCAAAAAATGAATGTGCTAAACCGTACAACCCACCCCCCACACTACGGAGAGAGAGAGAGAGCAGACCAAAGTCAAAGTGTATTGCTTTTAGAATGCCTGCGAGGGCGAAGCCTTCACTTGCCTCTAATCGGAACGAGATAGATCGAAACAGCAGGGATTTAGAACAATATGCCTAAAATAATAGAATTTTGCATTTCGGAAGGTCATTAGGCGCTACCGGAGTGGGGAGGGCGTAGAGAGAGTAGAGGTTCTCTTCCGCCAGGCGATATCGGTCCTCATTCCAGAACATTAATTCCCACAATTTGAGATTTTACCTGCTCCGAAATCTTTAAATCTTTCCCAGCTGATCTGTTTTTTTATAGCGGGGGGGGGGGCGCATTTTTCCAGTTCGCTCCACGTAGGAAAATATCTAGGACAGGCCCTGAAAAAGGGTGACCGCCAGGAAGAGACAATCCCTGATATTCGTCGAACACTCGTCGCTATAACGGTAAAGGGAGACAGATTCTCTGAATCCGTTTATAAAATTCAGCTCATAGTGGTTGATTTTACGTTATACATTGTCGATTTGCTCCAACAGGACAGAGAAAACCGGCTTATATTCGTCTAATAGAAGTCGTTCCTTAAAGACTTCGCAGAATTTGTCGAATTCTGACCATTTATAAACGTAGTAATTTTGCCGCAATTCCAGACATTTAGAGAATAGGCACATACCATTTACATACGTCGTGAAGGAATGGAAATTCAAACTGTTCTGATCTTGTACACTTTAGCCGTTTGAAAGGAAACACTTTATATTTCTATAAAATACATTTTACTATTAGTTAGTTAGCTAATGAAACGTAATTTTTAATCAAATATGCAGAAATAAAATTTTTTAAATTAACTTCTGGTCGTTTTGATAAAGTTACAAAATATACATTCATAAAAATTTGAACACAGAGAAAATATATTAAAGAAAAAATATAATCTTGATATTTGAATTTAACTGATCAGTAACTCGCATTAATAGCTTATGTCTCTAATTTACATTTTAAAGGGTTTACTTTTTTCCCCCGGTACATTTTATTAATTGTTTTAACTGTATTAGGTATATTCAGTAAAGGGGGGGGGGCGCTGTTTAATTCAAAGTTATAAACAATCTAAATATTTTCATATATTGGTGAAAAATGGTGAAAAGGTAACTTAAAAAATTAAATAAATATTAGTAAATTTAGTTAACTAATACAGTTTAAAAATGCAGTTTTAATAACAGTAAATATAATTTAATTATTTTATATAAAAAAAGGGTTACTTTTTCAATAGTATATGAAAATATTTAGATTTTTTATAACAGTAGATTAAATATTTTTTTATTAAAAATACCTAATACAGTCAAAACGTTTAATAAAATTTACCGGGGGAAAAATGGAAACCCTTTAATATGTAAAATAGCTACATAAGCTGTTTATGCGGGTTACTTATCAGTTAAATTCAAAATCAAGATTATATTTTTACCAATACATTTTTTGTATATGTTCAAACTTTTATCAATATATATTTTATAACTTTATCTAAACGATTAGAAGTTAATTTAAAACTTGTTATTACTGAATATTTAATTCAAAATTGCTTTTCATTAGCTAAAACCAGTAGTAAAATGTTTTATATTTAGAAATGTAAAGTGTTTCCTTTTTTTTTAAACGGCATGGACGCAAGATAAGAACTACTTGAATTTCCATGCTTTCACGATGTATGTAAATAGTATGTGACTCACAGATTATCTAATTATCTAGAATTGAGGTATAATTAGTACGTTTTTAAATTGTCAGGATTCGGCGAAATCGTCAAGGAACGACCTATTGGACGAATAAGCCTGCTTTTTTTATTACATCTTTCCTGTAATAAAATAAGAACAAGTTTTCTATCTATAAATTTTAGACCCCCTCCCCCCCTCGTCCAAGGAGAAAAAATCTTGTCCACTTCATTACACAAACAGTTTTTTATTTATCTCGCTTAATTCTTTGATTTGTTACATTTTACTACTCGCAATAGGTTTAAATTGCATACTGTTACGAAAATCGCCAAGTGGGTGTATTTTAAACCAGTCCAATGCACAGTAAATAAAAAAAATAACACTTTATTTCACGGCTCGCAGCTCGATGGCTCAAAATAATACAACAAACTTTAGCATACGCTAACTAAAATCACAAATAAGCACAACAATAACGCTTCACAGAATCAACCGCGCGCTTCAAAGTCTATCACTCAACAGAACAGATGTTTGGCCGTCAAATGTTAAATGCTTTACAGTGGGTCTAGAATTAATAATTTCTGCACTTGCCAAAATATTGCTTGGCTTCCTCTCAAGATCAGAAAGTCTCTTTACGAAATCGCTGATTTGTTCTTGCACATTGCTCCGTACTCCCTCGATTTTTTCTTGTACGTCGCTGATCTGTCTTTGCACTTCGCTTCCTACTCCCTCAACTCTTTATGAACAGATTATATTTGAGTCTTCATTTCTTCTTGTCCTGAACGCATTTTCTCTTGTAGACTCTCTAGTCCCGAACAGATCTTCTCTTCCAGACTCTCCTGTCCGAACGACACCTTTTCAGACTCTCTTGTCCCAAAGACATCTGTGACATATTTTCTTTCAGACTCTCTTGACTGGAACGCATATCTAACATCATCGCAAACAGTTTTTCTATTTTATCTTCCATGGCTGCGCTGGTTAATGGCATTCAAACAGATCCTGATCCCACTTCCTGACACCAATGTTACGAAAATCGCCAAGTAGTGTATTTTAAATCAGTCCAATGCACAGTAAATAAAAAAAAATAACACTTTATTTCACGGCTCGCAGCTCGATGGCTCAAAATAATACAAGAAACTTTAGCATACGCTAACTAAAATCACAAATAAGCACAACAATAACGCTTCACAGAATCAACCGCGCGCTTCAAAGTCTATCACTCAACAGAACTCCCCGGAGAGAGATCCTAGTGCTTTAATAGACATGACGTCACCAGAATTGCCGAGAAATTTCTGGAACAATCTTATCAAATTGAAATATGGTCTCGAGACGTGAATTTTCTAGAAGCCACCATTTGTCGCCAAGGTCGCCAAATCCGTCGCCAAGTCGCCAAGGCTACAGAGTTACCATTATCGGAGTACCGCTATTATGCCTGCAAAACTAGTTTCACGGCGGCGCATGCAATACGGGGGCAAATTAAGTTATTATTTCGCAACACTGCTCCCCTCTTAAAAAAAACTGACGACCCGGCAGTCCAATCACACAACATCATGATCCGTAGCACCGTATGGAGATAAACGATTAATGTGGATGACTCTCGGTTTTGAATTCGGCGACTTCTGGACTCTGTAGATAACATCGTTCAATTTCTTGACAACTGTATAAGGTCCTTCCCAGTTCTGTTGCAACTTAGGACTCAGACCTCTCCTTCGTCTTGGGTTATACAGCCAAACTTGATCACCCTCCTTAAATTGGTGATTCGTTGCTTTGGCGTCGTAACGAATCTTCATTCGGTCACTCGCCAAATTGATTCACTCTCTGGCAAACGAATGAACTCTTTCTAATCGTGCTTCTAAATTACTCATGTAGTCATTCCGTGAGGAGGGCGTATCACATGGTCGTCCGAAAACAATATCACTGGGTAATCGAAGAGGGCGGCCGAACAACATCTCTGATGGAGAATATCCGAACGTCTCATGAACCGCACTTCTGTAAGCCAGGAGGAAAAGTGGCAAATATGTATCCCAATCGGTTTGATTCTTCGAAACAAATATTGAAAGATGATTCAAAATTGTTCGATTGTGCCTCTCGACCATGCCATCGGACTCGGGATGTAACGGTGTTGTTCGAGTCTTCGTGATTCCCAAATATTCGCAGAGTTCCGAAAATAGTGCTAAATTAAAATTTGTACCATGATCCGAATGTAACATCATAGGCACTCCATAATGAGAGATCCAGTTTCTAACGAGTTCTTCAGCTACAGTTGAAGCTTCCTGATTCGGGATGGCAATCGCTTCTGGGCATTTGGTAAAGTAATCCATCAGGACTAAGACATATCGATTGCCTTTCGATGTTGTAGGCAGGGCTTCTAGGATATCTAAAGCCACTCTTTCGAAAGGCGCGCCAACGTTATAGCGCTGCAAACGACCCTTGGTTTTTATTTTAGGTCCTTTCCGGGCACCGCAATCGTGGCATTCTCTACACCATTTTTCAACATCGGCGCGAAGTCGATCCCAATAAAATCGCTCCCTGGTTTTATTTAACGTCTTCATCACTCAAAAGTGTCCTCCACTTGCACTATCATGAATCTCCCGCAGAACCTGGAATTCTGCTACGGGGGAGAATTAATTGTAATCGGCTTGATCTTCCGTCATCGCTCTCCCATTTCCGATATAAAACACCGTCCTTAAGATGTAAAGAATCCCAAAGAGCCCAGTATCGCTTTGTAGCGGGACTATCTGGCGCAATCTCTTGCCAAGACGGTCGATCCGCGGAATTTAGTTTCTTCTCCAAAATCGGCCTAATATTGGAATCTTCTAACTGTGCTCTCTGGACTTCACTGGAAGCCCACCGATCCACAGTCGTTGCAGTCAAAACCTTCACGAAAGTATCCGTCTCCGTCCCGTACTTTTTCTCGGCGTTCACGCAGTGTTTACAGTCCTCCTTACAAGGTCGTCTGGAGAGAGCGTCTGCATTTCCCTGCGAAGTTCCTTTGCGATGTTCGATTTCGAACTCATACTCCTGCAGCCTTTGGATCCAGCGAGCTATCTGACCCTCAGGTTCTTTAAAATTCAAAAGCCAACTCAAGAAAGCATGATCAGTCCGGAGAAGAAATTTCCGTACATAGAGGTAGTGATGGAAATGCTCAATAGATTTAACAATAACCAGTAATTCCTTACGAGTGACACAGTAATTCCTCTCTGGCTTACTCAAGCTCTTGCTGAAGTAAGCTATGACACTTTCACCGTTTTCTGTTCTCTGCGAAAGCACGGCTCCTATCCCTTCATTACTGGCATCTGTATCCAAGATAAAGTCTTTGTCAGTCCGGGGATATGTCAAAATAGGAGACGTCGTTAACGCCTGCTTTAAACTAATAAACGATTTCTCGCATTCCTCTGTCCAATTAAAACTTGCTTGGGCTTCAGTCAATTTATGTAAAGGTCTCGCTATTGTTGAGAAATTCCTTACAAAACGGCGATAATAGGTGCACAGTCCGAGGAAACTCTGCAGTTCATGTACCGTTTCCGGACGAGGCCAATCGACAACTGCTTTAACTTTTTGTGGATCTGTCTTAACTCCGTCTGCAGAAATAACGTGACCAAGATAAGTAACTTCCTTACGTAAAAATTTGCATTTCTTCGGGTTTAGTTTATGGTTAGCATTTTGTAATCTAAGAAACACTTTACGAATATTATTTAAATGTTCTTCAAACGTTTTTCCCACTATAATAATGTCATCTAATTATACTAAGCAGGCCTCAGACGAAAGTCCACGTAATACAGTTTCCATTAGTCTTTCAAAAGTAGCGGGGGCATTGCAAAGACCGAAAGGCAATCCCTTTAAAGTGCCAGAGTCCTTGTCCGGTGGTAAAAGCTGTCTTTTCTTTATCTTCAGGTCGGATTTCGACTTGACAATACCCGCTCTTTAAGTCCAACGTAGAGAACCACTGGCTTCCATTCAAAGCATCTAAAGTGTCATCTATTCGCGGGAGGGGATAGCAGTCTTTCCTCGTAATATCGTTCAGTTTCCGATAGTCGACACAGAAACGTGTCGATCCGTTCTTCTTTTTAGCAAGAACGATAGGTGAGGCCCAAGGCCCCGACGATTCCTCTATTATGCCACCGTCCACCATTTCTTTAATCAGGTGTTCAGCTTCCTCTTTCTTTGCAAGAGGCAAACGTCTTGGATACTGCTTGATTGGTGGATGATCACCTGTATTAATTTATGTTGTGTCACATTGCAATGGCCCACATCAGCGTCACCGGTAGAGAATAAGTTTTGGAATTCCTGGAGTAATTTTTGCACTGCTATTCGCTATTCCTTACTGAGTCCTTCAAGATTCTCCAGCATTAGTTGAAAATGGTGACTATTAGAATACCCTTGAGGACGGGCAACGATATCCACCACTGGTTCACACGTCGCAATAACGGCCCCTTTTTCTACAGTCTTGGGTTTATTGTCCAAATTCAACACTCGAATAGGTAAAGCTTCCCCTCTTAAATCCACGAGTGCGGCGGCTACCAAGACCCCTTTTAAGGAGAACTGGCTAGGAAAGTTCGTTACAACATACCGGAAATGTTCAGAGACTTCAGGAACCCCTTGGATAAGAAATTCAGATCTTGCGGGTATAGTCGTTTTCTCTTTCGCGAATATAGAACATGATTTTGAATACTGCTCGCTTCCTGAAAACAAGGGAATTTCCTCCCCTCCTGTCCGTATCTCGTTCTTCTCTAAGTCAACGGTAAAGTTAAACTTTTGAAGGGAATCCAGTCCAAGGATACAAGGGTCAGTGATGTTAGCCACGTAGACCCTGTGCCGGAATTTCTTGGATCCACATTCAATGGATACATCCAGTTTTCCTTGTATCTCTGTCTTCTCACCGGTAGCGGTCTTAATAGAGACGTTTGGAGACGTGTAGAGCAATTGTTCCTTCAGTTTCATGGCGAAGTCCGATTTTAGAAGAGTGACATTCGCAAGCGTATCCACTAGCATCAAACAAGGGATACTACAAATAGTTCCTTCAGCATAAAGTCCAGTTTCTCCTCCGCTAAGTGCGGACACTTCAAATTTTTCTTCAGGGGCTTTATTGAGAAAAGGCAGCCTCCGCCCCGCAAGACGCCCAAGACCTAGTTTTCCTGTTTGGGAGAAGTCACGTCGCATTCTCTTTGCACGTGTCCTCTTTTGTGACATCTCCAACAGGTCACGTTCGGATTCCTTCGGGGAGAGCCCCTTTTCCCAACAGTGAGACTATCCGATAATTCCTGGAGTGCCTTGAGTACAGAATCCAGTTTATCTTCTTTTTCCTTGGCGGTGCTTTCCTCTATTTCCACAGACCTTACATGCCTGGGTGTTTTCGAAACGGTTCTTGCAGCTTCATATTTCATGCTATACGCCAGAGCTGCCTTCAAATCTTTCGGGTCTACCAGTCTCGTTGAATGTTGTGTATCTTCGTCTCTGATAGCGTCGACGAAGTACTGGGCTGCTAAACTTTCTGGAACATCTAGGGGACATTCCGCGTAAGCTAGGCTCATTAATCGCTCAACATCGGCAGCTAATACCTGTAGACTTTCTCCAGGCCTTTTTCGCCTTGCTTTCAATTCAGTCCTATAAAACTGGGTAAGATGGCTATTTCCAAATCGATATTCTAGAGCCTTTTCGACGGTCGGTAGGTCGTTCAACTTGTCATTCGGTATTCCTAGGAGAATCTCCGCAGCTGATCTTTGTAGAGAGGCCACAAGTTGACTGGCCTTGAAGCTATCCGTCCATCCATTTGTAGAGCTCCCGACGTCAAACTGAGTCTTAAAAACAGTCCAAGATGTTTGGCCGTCAAATGTTAAATGCTTTACAGTGGGTCTAGAATTAATAATTTCTGCACTTGCCAAAATATTGCTTGGCTTCCTCTCAAGATCAGAAAGTCTCTTTACGAAATCGCTGATTTGTTCTTGCACATTGCTCCGTACTCCCTCGATTTTTTCTTGTACGTCGCTGATCTGTCTTTGCACTTCGCTTCGTACTCCCTCAACTCTTTATGAACAGATTGTATTTGAGTCTTCATTTCTTCTTGTCCTGAACGCATTTTCTCTTGTAGACTCTCTAGTCCCGAACAGATCTTCTCTTCCACACTCTCCTGTCCGAACGACATCTTTTCAGACTCTCTTGTCCCAAAGACATCTGTGACATATATTCTTTCAGACTCTCTTGTCCCAAAGACATCTGTGACATATTTTCTTTCAGACTCTCTTGACTGGAACGCATATCTAACATCATCGCAAACAGTTTTTCTATTTTATCTTCCATGGCTACACTGGTTAATGGCATTCAAACAGATCCTGATCCCACTTCCTGACACCAATGTTACGAAAATCGCCAAGTAGTGTATTTTAAATCAGTCCAATGCACAGTAAATAAAAAAAAATAACACTTTACTTCACGGCTCGCAGCTCGATGGCTCAAAATAATACAAGAAACTTTAGCATACGCTAACTAAAATCACAACTAAGCACAACAATAACGCTTCACAGAATCAACCGTGCGCTTCAAAGTCTATCACTCAACAGAACTCCCCGGAGAGAGATCCTAGTGCTTTAATAGACATGATGACGTCACCAGAATTGCCGAGAAATTTCTGGAACAATCTTATCAAATTGAAATATGGTCTCGAGACGTGAATTTTCTAGAAGCCACCATTTGTCGCCAAGGTCGCCAAATCCGTCGCCAAGTCGCCAAGACGATCGCCAAGTTTGTCGCCAAGGCTACAGAGTTACCATTATCGGAGTACCGCTATTATGCCTGCAAAACTAGTTTCACGGCGGCGCATGCAATACGGGAGCAAATTAAGTTATTATTTCGCAACACTGCTCCCCTCTTAAAAAAAACTGACGACCCGGCAGTCCAATCACACAACATCATGATCCGTAGCACCGTATGGAGCTAAACGATTAATGTGGATGACTCTCGGTTTTGAATTGAGCGACTTCTGTACTCTGTAGATAACATTGTTCAATTTCTTGACAACTGTATAAGGTCCTTCCCAGTTCTGTTGCAACTTAGGACTCAGACCTCTCCTTCGTCTTGGGTTATACAGCCAAACTTGATCACCCTCCTTAAATTGGTGATTCGTTGCTTTGGCGTCGTAACGAATCTTCATTCGGTCACTCGCCAAATTGATTCGCTCTCTGGCAAACGAATGAACTCTTTCTAATCGTGCTTCTAAATTACTCATGTAGTCATTCCGTGAGGAGGGCGTATCACATGGTAGTCCGAAAACAATATCACTGGGTAATCGAAGAGGGCGGCCGAACAACATCTCTGATGGAGAATATCCGGTCGTCTCATGAACCGCACTTCTGTAAGCCAGGAGGAAAAGTGGCAAATATGTATCCCTATCGGTTTGATTCTTCGAAAAAAATATTGAAAGATGATTCAAAATTGTTCGATTGTGCCTCTCGACCATGCCATCGAACTCGGGATGTAACGGTGTTGTTCGAGTCTTCGTGATTCCCAAATATTCGCAGAGTTCCGAAAATAGTGCTGAATTAAAATTTGTACCATGATCCGAATGTAACATCATAGGCACTCCATAATGAGAGATCCAGTTTCTAACGAGTTCTTCAGCTACAGTTGAAGCTTCCTGATTCGGGATGGCAATCGCTTCTGGGCATTTGGTAAAGTAATCCATCAGGACTAAGACATATCGATTGCCTTTCGATGTTGTAGGCAGGGCTTCTAGGATATCTAAAGCCACTCTTTCGAAAGGCGCGCCAACGTTATAGCGCTGCAAACGACCCTTGGTTTTTATTTTAGGTCCTTTCCGGGCACCGCAATCGTGGCATTCTCTACACCATTTTTCAACATCGGCGCGAAGTCGATCCCAATAAAATCGCTCCCTGGTTTTATTTAACGTCTTCATCACTCAAAAATGTCCTCCACTTGCACTATCATGAATCTCCCGCAGAACCTGGAATTCTGCTACGGGGGAGAATTAATTGTAATCGGCTTGATCTTCCGTCATCGCTCTCCCATTTCCGATATAAAACACCGTCCTTAAGATGTAAAGAATCCCAAAGAGCCCAGTATCGCTTTGTAGCGGGACTATCTGGCGCAATCTCTTGCCAAGACGGTCGATCCGCGGAATTTAGTTTCCTCTCCAAAATCGGCCTAATATTGGAATCTTCTAACTGTGCTCTCTGGACTTCACTCGAAGCCCACCGATCCACAGTCGTTGCAGTCAAAACCTTCACGAAAGTATCCGTCTCCGTCCCGTACTTTTTCTCGGCGTTCACGCAGTGTTTACAGTCCTCTTTACAAGGTCGTCTGGAGAGAGCGTCTGCATTTCCGTGCGAAGTTCCTTTGCGATGTTCGATTTCGAACTCATACTCCTGCAGCCTTTGGATCCAGCGAGCTATCTGACCCTCAGATTCTTTAAAATTCAAAAGCCAACTCAAGGAAGCATGATCAGTCCGGAGAAGAAATTTCCGTACATAGAGGTAGTGATGGAAATGCTCAATAGATTTAACAATAACCAGTAATTCCTTACGAGTGACACAGTAATTCCTCTCTGGCTTACCCAAGCTCTTGCTGAAGTAAGCTATGACACTTTCACCGTTTTCTGTTCTCTGCGAAAGCACGGCTCCTATCCCTTCATTACTGGCATCTGTATCCAAGATAAAGTCTTTGTCAGTCCGGTAGATTTGAATGAATCTTATACAGCTTTTAGAAAACATAAAAAGCTAGTGCCTGATCGAAGTATTTTTTTTAAAACTTCGATTTTTTATAAACAATTAATTGTTGGTTTTTTCCCGAAAATCTGCAAAAAAATTTCCAGAGACCGCCATTTTGTTAATTTTGAAAAAAAAAAAAAAAGCTTCGATCAGGCACAAAATTATCTATCCATAAAAATAATCTTTTTTGTTTCATTGATTTTAGATGAATCTCCAAGGAGCTGTAATGGTCACCGCAAAGACCCATTATTAAAACCTGTTCAACTTAGACCGCCATAACTTGTAAAATAATTATTATTTATTTTTTGAAATTTAAGTGAAGTAATGTTAAAGTATGATGAAATGATACTATGTTTTTACTTATGTGAAATAAACTTAATTACTAGTAAAAAAAATTAATACCCTTGAGGACGGGCAACGATATCCACCACTGGTTCACACGTCGCAATAACGGCCCCTTTTTCTACAGTCTTGGGTTTATTGTCCAAATTCAACACTCGAATAGGTAAAGCTTCCCCTCTTAAATCCACGAGTGCGGCGGCTACCAAGACCCCTTTTAAGGAGAACTGGCTAGGAAAGTTCGTTACAACATACCGGAAATGTTCAGAGACTTCAGGAACCCCTTGGATAAGAAATTCAGATCTTGCGGGTATAGTCGTTTTCTCTTTCGCGAATATAGAACATGATTTTGAATACTGCTCGCTTCCTGAAAACAAGGGAATTTCCTCCCCTCCTGTCCGTATCTCGTTCTTCTCTAAGTCAACGGTAAAGTTAAACTTTTGAAGGGAATCCAGTCCAAGGATACAAGGGTCAGTGATGTTAGCCACGTAGACCCTGTGCCGGAATTTCTTGGATCCACATTCAATGGATACATCCAGTTTTCCTTGTATCTCTGTCTTCTCACCGGTAGCGGTCTTAATAGAGACGTTTGGAGACGTGTAGAGCAATTGTTCCTTCAGTTTCATGGCGAAGTCCGATTTTAGAAGAGTGACATTCGCAAGCGTATCCACTAGCATCAAACAAGGGATACTACAAATAGTTCCTTCAGCATAAAGTCCAGTTTCTCCTCCGCTAAGTGCGGACACTTCAAATTTTTCTTCAGGGGCTTTATTGAGAAAAGGCAGCCTCCGCCCCGCAAGACGCCCAAGACCTAGTTTTCCTGTTTGGGAGAAGTCACGTCGCATTCTCTTTGCACGTGTCCTCTTTTGTGACATCTCCAACAGGTCACGTTCGGATTCCTTCGGGGAGAGCCCCTTTTCCCAACAGTGAGACTATCCGATAATTCCTGGAGTGCCTTGAGTACAGAATCCAGTTTATCTTCTTTTTCCTTGGCGGTGCTTTCCTCTATTTCCACAGACCTTACATGCCTGGGTGTTTTCGAAACGGTTCTTGCAGCTTCATATTTCATGCTATACGCCAGAGCTGCCTTCAAATCTTTCGGGTCTACCAGTCTCGTTGAATGTTGTGTATCTTCGTCTCTGATAGCGTCGACGAAGTACTGGGCTGCTAAACTTTCTGGAACATCTAGGGGACATTCCGCGTAAGCTAGGCTCATTAATCGCTCAACATCGGCAGCTAATACCTGTAGACTTTCTCCAGGCCTTTTTCGCCTTGCTTTCAATTCAGTCCTATAAAACTGGGTAAGATGGCTATTTCCAAATCGATATTCTAGAGCCTTTTCGACGGTCGGTAGGTCGTTCAACTTGTCATTCGGTATTCCTAGGAGAATCTCCGCAGCTGATCTTTGTAGAGAGGCCACAAGTTGACTGGCCTTGAAGCTATCCGTCCATCCATTTGTAGAGCTCCCGACGTCAAACTGAGTCTTAAAAACAGTCCAAGATGTTTGGCCGTCAAATGTTAAATGCTTTACAGTGGGTCTAGAATTAATAATTTCTGCACTTGCCAAAATATTGCTTGGCTTCCTCTCAAGATCAGAAAGTCTCTTTACGAAATCGCTGATTTGTTCTTGCACATTGCTCCGTACTCCCTCGATTTTTTCTTGTACGTCGCTGATCTGTCTTTGCACTTCGCTTCGTACTCCCTCAACTCTTTATGAACAGATTGTATTTGAGTCTTCATTTCTTCTTGTCCTGAACGCATTTTCTCTTGTAGACTCTCTAGTCCCGAACAGATCTTCTCTTCCACACTCTCCTGTCCGAACGACATCTTTTCAGACTCTCTTGTCCCAAAGACATCTGTGACATATATTCTTTCAGACTCTCTTGTCCCAAAGACATCTGTGACATATTTTCTTTCAGACTCTCTTGACTGGAACGCATATCTAACATCATCGCAAACAGTTTTTCTATTTTATCTTCCATGGCTACACTGGTTAATGGCATTCAAACAGATCCTGATCCCACTTCCTGACACCAATGTTACGAAAATCGCCAAGTAGTGTATTTTAAATCAGTCCAATGCACAGTAAATAAAAAAAAATAACACTTTACTTCACGGCTCGCAGCTCGATGGCTCAAAATAATACAAGAAACTTTAGCATACGCTAACTAAAATCACAACTAAGCACAACAATAACGCTTCACAGAATCAACCGTGCGCTTCAAAGTCTATCACTCAACAGAACTCCCCGGAGAGAGATCCTAGTGCTTTAATAGACATGATGACGTCACCAGAATTGCCGAGAAATTTCTGGAACAATCTTATCAAATTGAAATATGGTCTCGAGACGTGAATTTTCTAGAAGCCACCATTTGTCGCCAAGGTCGCCAAATCCGTCGCCAAGTCGCCAAGACGATCGCCAAGTTTGTCGCCAAGGCTACAGAGTTACCATTATCGGAGTACCGCTATTATGCCTGCAAAACTAGTTTCACGGCGGCGCATGCAATACGGGAGCAAATTAAGTTATTATTTCGCAACACTGCTCCCCTCTTAAAAAAAACTGACGACCCGGCAGTCCAATCACACAACATCATGATCCGTAGCACCGTATGGAGCTAAACGATTAATGTGGATGACTCTCGGTTTTGAATTGAGCGACTTCTGTACTCTGTAGATAACATTGTTCAATTTCTTGACAACTGTATAAGGTCCTTCCCAGTTCTGTTGCAACTTAGGACTCAGACCTCTCCTTCGTCTTGGGTTATACAGCCAAACTTGATCACCCTCCTTAAATTGGTGATTCGTTGCTTTGGCGTCGTAACGAATCTTCATTCGGTCACTCGCCAAATTGATTCGCTCTCTGGCAAACGAATGAACTCTTTCTAATCGTGCTTCTAAATTACTCATGTAGTCATTCCGTGAGGAGGGCGTATCACATGGTAGTCCGAAAACAATATCACTGGGTAATCGAAGAGGGCGGCCGAACAACATCTCTGATGGAGAATATCCGGTCGTCTCATGAACCGCACTTCTGTAAGCCAGGAGGAAAAGTGGCAAATATGTATCCCTATCGGTTTGATTCTTCGAAAAAAATATTGAAAGATGATTCAAAATTGTTCGATTGTGCCTCTCGACCATGCCATCGAACTCGGGATGTAACGGTGTTGTTCGAGTCTTCGTGATTCCCAAATATTCGCAGAGTTCCGAAAATAGTGCTGAATTAAAATTTGTACCATGATCCGAATGTAACATCATAGGCACTCCATAATGAGAGATCCAGTTTCTAACGAGTTCTTCAGCTACAGTTGAAGCTTCCTGATTCGGGATGGCAATCGCTTCTGGGCATTTGGTAAAGTAATCCATCAGGACTAAGACATATCGATTGCCTTTCGATGTTGTAGGCAGGGCTTCTAGGATATCTAAAGCCACTCTTTCGAAAGGCGCGCCAACGTTATAGCGCTGCAAACGACCCTTGGTTTTTATTTTAGGTCCTTTCCGGGCACCGCAATCGTGGCATTCTCTACACCATTTTTCAACATCGGCGCGAAGTCGATCCCAATAAAATCGCTCCCTGGTTTTATTTAACGTCTTCATCACTCAAAAATGTCCTCCACTTGCACTATCATGAATCTCCCGCAGAACCTGGAATTCTGCTACGGGGGAGAATTAATTGTAATCGGCTTGATCTTCCGTCATCGCTCTCCCATTTCCGATATAAAACACCGTCCTTAAGATGTAAAGAATCCCAAAGAGCCCAGTATCGCTTTGTAGCGGGACTATCTGGCGCAATCTCTTGCCAAGACGGTCGATCCGCGGAATTTAGTTTCCTCTCCAAAATCGGCCTAATATTGGAATCTTCTAACTGTGCTCTCTGGACTTCACTCGAAGCCCACCGATCCACAGTCGTTGCAGTCAAAACCTTCACGAAAGTATCCGTCTCCGTCCCGTACTTTTTCTCGGCGTTCACGCAGTGTTTACAGTCCTCTTTACAAGGTCGTCTGGAGAGAGCGTCTGCATTTCCGTGCGAAGTTCCTTTGCGATGTTCGATTTCGAACTCATACTCCTGCAGCCTTTGGATCCAGCGAGCTATCTGACCCTCAGGTTCTTTAAAATTCAAAAGCCAACTCAAGGAAGCATGATCAGTCCGGAGAAGAAATTTCCGTACATAGAGGTAGTGATGGAAATGCTCAATAGATTTAACAATAACCAGTAATTCCTTACGAGTGACACAGTAATTCCTCTCTGGCTTACCCAAGCTCTTGCTGAAGTAAGCTATGACACTTTCACCGTTTTCTGTTCTCTGCGAAAGCACGGCTCCTATCCCTTCATTACTGGCATCTGTATCCAAGATAAAGTCTTTGTCAGTCCGGTAGATTTGAATGAATCTTATACAGCTTTTAGAAAACATAAAAAGCTAGTGCCTGATCGAAGTATTTTTTTTAAAACTTCGATTTTTTATAAACAATTAATTGTTGGTTTTTTCCCGAAAATCTGCAAAAAAATTTCCAGAGACCGCCATTTTGTTAATTTTGAAAAAAAAAAAAAAGCTTCGATCAGGCACAAAATTATCTATCCATAAAAATAATCTTTTTTGTTTCATTGATTTTAGATGAATCTCCAAGGAGCTGTAATGGTCACCGCAAAGACCCATTATTAAAACCTGTTCAACTTAGACCGCCATAACTTGTAAAATAATTATTATTTATTTTTTGAAATTTAAGTGAAGTAATGTTAAAGTATGATGAAATGATACTATGTTTTTACTTATGTGAAATAAACTTAATTACTAGTAAAAAAAATTAATAAAAAATGGCATTTTTTCACGCCTCCGACTACCCCTAACCCCTTAAAAGAAACAAATCACATAAGTATTAGATAAATAATTATTTAACTCACCTCTAAAATTTTGATGGCTGGAATTAAAACTTCTAGTTAACCAAATAAACTTTAATAACATCACCGGCCAACACAATTTAAAGAGAACCAGACAAACTTATTAATATGCCAAGCTAATGATAAATCGCGTTAGCATTGAACTTGAAAAATATTCCAAGAGATTCTTGAAAAATATTCACTTTAATAGTTAAAATTGTCCAAATTTTACTCTTCTGAGTGCCGCAGCTGAGCTCAGCCATTGACCACGCGCTGAAAATGGAGCTAGATCTGCCCTTGCATAAAAAAACTGCGAAGTACGAGCCACGCGAACCACGAACGAATACATACACAAAAAAGAAAAAAAGCATCTGTGACGTGACGACAGCGTTCCTGAGAAAACGGTTGGGGTGGACAGGTCAAAGGAAAGGTCTTGCGAAAGGACCAATGTAATTCTGTCTCCCCTGCACTGTTTATTCGACGTTCAACTGACTATTAACTAAGCTGAAAAAATTTCTGGATGCTCCATCTGTTTCTTCTTGGCTGGCTGGGGGTCTCTCAGACCGCCGAAGCCATGAGCGGAAAATCGGCGATGTATTGACGGAACATAGACCTCGTGAGGGTGACCAACATAGCAGTCGAAGATCAGCCGCCTCGCTGACCAACATATAACGGCTGTTTATAACGTCGACAACACAATGTATGTTTGATCTCTTTTAAACACTATTTTTTGCTGTAATTTTTCCTCGACCTATTTTCGACATTTCGACATCGGGAATACATAATTTAAACGTGTGTGCGCTTGTTGGGTAACCAGTACTGTTCTACCTTCACGTTCTGAACCAGCGCGGCACTGCAAAAAGTAACTGAATCGTACCAAACGTGGTCACCCGAGAAGTACCTTGCCAGAAGCCCAAGAAGGCAACGGCACTTACAATAAAGGCACTGCACCATTAAGTTTAGTATACCTAAAATGAAACGGTGGGGTGCAGGCTATTATTGAAAATAAAGGCATTGACTTGGTATCTTAACAGTGGCTGTAATATAATGGCACGGTGACGGCTTCTTGACTATTTACAATAATGTTGCCATAATTAAAATATGTCCCAGTGGCGGTTCCGGCGTAGGGGAGCTTATTCATCAACACACCCCCCCCCCAAAAAATGCACTGCTTAAGGGTAACATTTTGAGCTAAAAAACATAAATGAATATCTTAACAATGGCTGTAATATAATGGTACGCTGCCGGCTTAGTTCCTATTTACAATAATGCTGCCATAATTAAAATAAGCGCCAGTGTCGTATCCAGGGAGGGATTAGGGGGTTATTTATCAACACCCCACCCCTCAAATAAAAGACATTGCTTAAGGGCAGCATTTGGATTTACTGTACATTTCGTTTTGGTATAATATACTTTTATTAGTCTCTATCCAATCAATTTACATTCAAGCCATTTTTTAATCAGCCCCCATCTCTTGAAAAAGAAAATGTTACATTAATCCATTGTTGCACTTCAGTTTTCAAAACAGTCCCACATTCTCAAACCTTAGAAGATTTTTCTTCACAGTTCAGTATTATCGTCGTGATCTCTAAGAAATTCATTTTCTTCATTTGAAAAAATCAACCGCTATGATTTTTCAACCGCGGTACTCTACACAAATTTCCGTGCGTCATCAACATAATAAATTAAGATAGTCCCGGATAAGCCGCAATCCAGATAATCCGATCTCGGTTAATCCAGAGTCTACTGTACTTATATGGCGCACATAGGAATAACTCTGGATGAGAGCGATTAAAACTACACAATAAATGAAAAACAAAAAACAGCAGCAAAATCCTTTTGTCCATCGTTTGCAAATTATGCTCACCCACTATTAGTGAATTCTGTGCAGTTTTCATAAACTACAATTTTCTTACAAATACTTACAATATACTTTTCTTACAATATACATAGATATATATATCAATCAAATTCTTACAGGAAGTTATAATAAATTCAGTTGTACTATGGTTACACACACACACGTAACTTTAGGGTAACATTTTGCTGTATTGTACATGTTATTTAGATCAAATGATTTTTCTTATGTTATCTATTCTAAATAGAAATTTCTATATGTATACCTGTTGTGTAACTACATCACTAGAATTTTGTAGAGGAAAGTACTTTTATACACTAAAATACGCTATAAGAGTATGTATATTAAAAACAGTGAAAGTAAAATTTACCTGTAATATGTTCCCAATTGTTATAAATCCGTGTAATCCTGCAAAAATCCATGAATATTGTATCATAAACCAACAGGATTTCAACGTTGAAGCAATGTTATTCTTATATTGCTCCAAACGACGAAACGAAATTAGTTTTCTTGAACAGCTTAACCAAAGCAATTTAACTTTTTCGAAAGCTGTACAACAATGAGAAACCGGAAAAAAGTGAAAAAAAATGAAGTTGATGCAGAATTAAATATCAAGACGGCCCCTTATGCAAATTATATTATAAAAAAATTAAAGTATACGTTATTTGCAAACGAATGGTATATATAACTTTGCTGTACGACGAACGACGGCCAAATAAAGAGCAAGTGGGCTTTTTTTCCGCAGCTGTACCTATTTATAGAGCAAGGAATACGTGGAGGTATTGCGATGATAAGCGATATACGGAAGGAAATAATAAGTTCATGGAAAAGTATGATCCTTCAAAGTCTAGTTCTTACATAATGTACCTTGATGCCAACAATTTATACGGCTGGGCTATGTCGCAACCTCTACCCTGCGGACACTTTGAAATGGGTCCAACCAGAAAATGTAACTGAAGATTGGATTTTTTCTATCTCCGATATGAGTGATGAAGGTTACATCCTAGAAGTTTATTTGGAGTATCCTCAAGAGTTACATGAAGCACACAATGACTACCCCCTAGCCCCCGAAAAAATTAAAATTGAAAAAAATATGCTCTCACCAACCACCCTACAGTTAATCAAATATGCTCCCTATACATGCACAGAGAAGTTAGTTCCCAATTTAAATAATAAAACACAATGTATTATTTACTATAGGAACTTAAAGCTGTATTTATCTTTGGGCATGAAGTTGATAAAAGTTCATAAAGTGCTCAAATTTCACCAGGTGACCTGGCTCAAGTCGTACATAGATTTCAACACCGATAAAAGAAAAGAAGCCACTTCATCGTTCGAAAAAGACTTCTTTAAACTCATGAACAACTCGGTTTATGGGGAAACGATGGAAAATATAAGAAATCGTGTTGATATTGAATTTGTAAACAATGAAAAAAGAGCCAAAAAACTAGTCGCATCACCTTCATTTCACGCCCAAAGAATCAAAAGTGATGTGTTAGTGGGGGTTGAACGTATCCGCAAGAATATCATACTAATAAGCCTTTATATGCAGGTTTTTGTAATTCTAGGATTATCTAAGCTGCACATGTATAATTTTCACTACATCATAAAGAAAAAACATGGTAGTCAGGCATCTCTTATTCACGGATACAGATTCTCACCTATCACATTTATACTGAAGATATTTTTTAAGGACGAACTTAATGGCAAGCCAGCAGTAGAGTTCGTAGGATTGCGTGCTAAAATGTATTCCATATTAACGGAAAAATACGAAAAAAAGCAGCCAAAGGAGTCTCTTCATCTGTCATCAAGAAAAAACTGAAGCATCTGCACTATAAAGAGGCCCTCTTCAAATCAAGATTTACGCGGGAGATTCAACATCGCATTGGGAGTGAGTATCACAACTTATACACAAACACACTTCAGCAAAATAAAGTGGCATTATCCCCTATCGATGATAAAAGATATATGCAAGAAGACGGAGTACACACCTTAGCACATGGGCACTACAAAATTTAAAAAAAATACAGGTGGTAGAACTTTTACCAATAAAAAATAGTAGTACACTGTGTGTGGAGATTTCTTTTGTTCGTAGGCCTACTGGGGATATTGTACGTTTCTTTGCTCCACATACTTTATTATTATTTAAAGAAACAAACACAACGCGTCTGGTGTGTTACGCCGTGCCTCCATTTCTGCGAGGCTAGCGTGGCGAGGAAAAGCACAGTAAAAAATTTCTATTTGAAAAGTCAACATTCAAAATTTAATATTTGTGAATTGTTGCACCAAACAAGAAATCTGTGTGGAGCTGGGAAAAATGAGGCGATAGAAGTTCTACCGGGCGGTTGGCGGAACCTCATTTATAATAATATTTTTTATTTCAGGTTTAATCCATGAAGTATGATTCATTTAAAAATATGTTAAAGTACCCTCATTTTGATACTAAATGTTAAAGTCCCTTATTTTCATTTAAAAATACATGAAATCCCTAAAATTTTTCTAAGTCCCCTTATTTGAAAAAATTAATCTAAGTACTTTTAACCCTCCCGCTGTCAACCCCGTGTTAAGCCGTTCATCGAGATTGCCTTTCAATTTGACAAGACCGACTATAGTCACTAATTGAAGATGCCTTCAAAAGCGCTCAAGCCGTCTTTAGTCGTTATCTATTTTTGCTTCTCAAACTGGCAAGACCGTCTCCGGAAATTGTCCCTTCCCACTCTGAGAATTCGTGAGAACGGAGAGGCAATTAGCTGCCACAATGGGGGGTGTCCTGCAGGCCTGAGGGTCCACTGTAGTATCGGCGGTGGCGTTTTTTTCAATGGCTCTGACAAGACGGACCCTGGTATTGTTATCAAAAGAAAACGAATGGATTCTGATCCCCTCTACCTAATTACTGTCAAGGTTGTCTTCAAATTTCGCGTACGCATAGCTGGGGAATGTTCGTGCATCCATTAATTCAAAATTAGGGAATAAGAGTTTAATTATACAGAAAGCATATTAGTGAGATCTGTTGATTTCTTTCTTCTTTTTTAAATTGCTTGCTTTTATATTTTATTTGCAAAATTTTCCACTACTGTAATAGACATCAAAATACAAAGTTTATAGCTCCGTTTAAGATACATTTAATGTATTTTTAAAACACCTTGGCGATAATTATTATTGAGGAAGACACATGAATATTTTTATAAAAATGACGTAACTGTGGAGTATCGAAACTTGAAAGTGCTTTTTATCCCATTTTAACTCCTTCTTAAGAAGTTGATGATGAATCGTCTGTGATTTCGATTTGTCTGCTTGTCTGTCTCCTAATTGCTGTGGACATAGAATTAAGGGTTTGTACGAAATTTTAGAGATATTATGAAAGTAGAGTGGAAAAAGCGAACAATATTAAAGATGTCATTTTTTATGGAAAAGAACTTCCCCGTCTTCTAGCGTTTGGTGTAGGGAAAGGTTTTGTGGTGTATTGAATTTTTTGCTCTATTTTAGCAATAAAATGCTTGATAGTCTGGAATAGAAACTTTTAAGTAACAAAAAGCGCTTTTAAAAGTACTTTTAAAAGCGCTTTTCCAATTCCCCTCCACCACATAATATTTACAATAATTTTAGAGGTATATTTTTTAAGGGGGAAAAAACAGTGTTTTGGTGCATATTTTATTTTGAAGGCTGTAAAAATCTTGCAGAAATAACAATTTTACATACGTAAGCCAGAAAAATTGTGTGTCCGTATGCGAGGGAGGTCTGTTTTGGTTTGAGCGTCGGCAAGCCTACACGAGGGAGATCTGGTCCAGGGAGATTCCTTGGTCGGGAGACTTTTTAATAACCTCACAACTGGAGAAAACCGACCAAAATTCCAGACAGTTTGATAGCCGGGTGGTAGGCCCTAACACGGGACTTCCATATTTCAGTCGTCTACCATGTTTAGTGTCTTTCTACGTTTAGTGTTATGTCTTACCATGGCACTCGAAATAGCCCATGCACGTTAACATTCATAAAGAAACTATGCGGTTAAAGGTCTAAATACTTCAAAACCTTCTGAATCACTCTATCACTTTACAGAGAAAGCTTATTTTTCTGGCTAGTAAAAGTCATCTCTGAGACACCCTCCCAACCACAAATGAAAATAACCTCAAATAAGTTCCATTTTTTGTAGTTTCCAGAATTCATAGAAACATACCGATCCCCCCCCCCCCTCTAAACTTATTGAGCTGCTGCGCTTCTGCTTACAGCAGACCCACTTATTAAAAAATATGTGTGCGTGTGTATATATATATATTAATTTAAACAAAAATATTTCTGAAATTTTCTAACCTCGCTGGTCTACTACGGTCTATGTTGCTGTGTTAAGCACGAGGACCATCTGATAAAGTAAGAATATCTTTGGCGAACGACATTTTAAGGGGTTCTAACACATATTCATGTTACATTTGGAGAAAACCGCCCGAAACTCCAGACCGTTAGATCAGCAAATGCGGTGTAATCCAAAACTCTGGACCTTCACACTACCTCACATCTCACATCCAACAATTTTCACTGTCTTATCCTCTCGGCTATTCTATGGAGATAAGAATGTGGTGGGCGGAAAAAAGCGCACTCGGAAAAAAACGCACGATATTGAAGGGGCTTATTTTTTTTTATATGAGTGGGTGGATGGGCGGGATTGGCGCTTGAAATAAAAAATGTAAAAAAGGAGTGGACATCCGAAAGGGTGCTTTTTGGTGTAGTGATTTTTTTTAAGTATTTGATTTTTTTGCTTCATTTTTATACTAAACTGTTTCACACTCTGAATGCCCAACCCCCCCCCCCTCCAAGTGAGGATATTCACTCATTGATTACTGGGCTCAAATTTGTTTTGTAATAAAAGTGCAGATGTGTAGTAATTTCTTTTCTTTGTGAAAAACTAAAAATAAAAAATTAATTAATTACTACACTAATACACTAATGTACCTCTGTTTACGCTCTTTTGGATGCCCACGTGTTTCGCCCTTTTTTTTAACTCACGCCGCGGCACACCCCCCCCCCCCTCCCCTCCTCTTCTCTTCCCAAAATACAAACCCATTCAATATTGTGGGCTGTTTTCAGGGTGCGCTTTTTCCATGATTCTAACAATGTCCATTTGGAGGACGGGCCCCCTTATTTTTTTAAGTCAGTGCCAGTGACTCTTAGATAGTCTCTTCGGACATGATGGCAACGTGGAAATCAAACAACCACAATCATGCGAAATCCTATGCTCAGATGTTGCAATACAGAGTCGTAAGTGCGCATTCTAGGGTTTGAAGGGAATGAACAGCGATAAAAATTCAAAAAATACAAACTTAAAAAAAAAAAAAAAAAAAAAAAAAAAAATGTTTTAAGAAATCCTTGCGAGCTTTTGCTCGGATAAATGACACGATCTAAAAAAAAAAAAAAAAGATGAGTTCGGTGTGATTAGGTAAAGTGAATTATTAGAATAAGAAAAGTCTATCAAATAGCTTTTTATTACAATTTTGAGAAATAATTACAAATTAAAAATTGCTCATATTTTTAGTTTTTAAGTTACAGTATTAGAGCACACTTACACTACTGGCCAAAAGTATTGCAAGTTTGAGAAATCTAAATATCGTTTCAAGAATAAGCCCAGAAAAAATGGACCGGAAATTTGCCATATTTAAATATTTTTGAGAATTTATGTAGTATAATTTGAAAGAATGTATCTGAAAATCCCCCCCCCCCAAAAAAAAAAAGAGAGAGAGCTTCAGGAACCAATAATTTAAGTTGGCACCACGAAACACCAAAGGAAGTGCTGTAAAACATTCTGTTTTCCATATCTAAAAGAGTGGCTGTTGCGATCAAAGTCAAGGCTGCTCAGCAACATAAAAAATGATCTTGAGTTCAATTGTATTTATTTATTATCCTCTTTTTGCAGAATAACTTGAAATTAATTCTTTATTTAATTTTATTCCGACGAGCGAAAATGGATTATGATTTCTATAAAAACGTATATATTTTTTATGCTATTTTTTCAATAAATTAAATAATTATTTTTATTCTTTAACTCAATGATATCGTGTCTTTGAAGTAATTACCTACTGACATAACATGTAACATAAAAAAACATGCAAACATATTTTATGTCAGCTGTAACATGCTGACATAAAAAAATATCAATTATATTGATTTTTAATTTTGACGGGGAGAAGGGGCTTAATCTTGAAAGGGGATAGATTTCTGAAACTTGCAATACTTTTGGCCAGTAGTGTAAATGGAATAATAATTAAAATATACGAAATTTTTTCATACAATTTTTCATTTGTAATCTTTACTCAAAATTTTAATAAAAAGATGAATGACAGGCTTTTCTTAGAAAAAAAAAAAGAAAAGAAAGAAAGAAAGAAACCTCCATGAAACTGAGGAATTAAGTTCATTTTTAAGTAAGCACTTTTTTAGACTATAAGCACTATTAATGATATTTATGTCAAATTGTTACTTTGTACTAAAATGACTGTTTGAGTAACTTTTTTGAATAATTTCTGTGCTCACATCAGTAAACCTAGACATTGCAAACTAAGTATCTACAACTAAATACTCGTATACATAATAATGCGTACCTTGTGGAATGGTATTAAAATTATTAGACCACGTATACTCTTTTTTAAAAATTGTTTTTGCAGCTGGAAATTTTAATAAAGGTATACATATGCTGAAAATTGTTATTTGATACGTGTTTGAGTGTAGTATTTTTCGTTAAAGAATGAAGTATTGAAATGAAAATTCCATTTGAAAACTGTTTGACTCTTCAACTTTACTTTGAGTTCTAAAGACCACCATACATTTTCAGATCTTGAGAGATACGGGTGGTCGGGTGGTCGGTTGGTCGATACGGGTGGTCGGTTGAGAGATACGGGGTGGTGGATTTTATTACCCGTGGGAAAAGGTGACGCAATGACTGATTTGAGGTTAGGAAGTGGCGTATTTCGGTTTGACGAACAAATAAATCGAAAATTATAGTACTAAATGATAAACTGCAAAATGGAGAAATCCGCCTTTTTCTGACCGCAGCTCAGAGATTTGTGGCCACATCCCCACCCGACAGCTGTCTGAAATTTGACGGTCTGTCAGACTAAAAAGTAAGTCTTTTCAGTGATGAAAGTGAACAGGTTAAGCATAGGTTCTTTACCCGACAACTGTGTGAGCGCAAACCTTGTCCAGCTGAGAATTGAAATAGACCGGGCCCGGAAGCAGCATTGGTCACAATAGGGTGTCTTCTACATTACATCTTTTCAGAGATGGTGAGCAGATTAAATACGGGTTTTATAAATGGTTAAACTCTCTCATAACTCGGGAGATTTTTATATTTAAGTATGCAGAGTTTTAAGTACTTTCTCAGCCTCCTTGTGGTTACATTGATTTGAATTAGAGATATTATAGCTTTTCTAATGAAAGAGTACCTTTGTTAAGATGTAGTTTCTTTTGTATCTTTACTTTTATTATAAATGTAAAGTTATTAAATGAAATTTTCCGAATTTTGGATGAAAAGAGACAATTCGTTTTACCAATTACTCAGATTTAGGCAGGTTTTATGAAATTTTTATAGGCGAATCCATTATATACGTCTACATGAATTTGTCGAAAAGTGTTTATAATTCACGCACTTCGCATGATTTATTATTTTATTCCCCACCATGGCCGAGTGGATAAAACACTGAATTTCGATAGGCGGCTGAAGTGTGAAGATTCAGAGTTCTGCCGTACAGTGTGACTGTCAGTCAGACCCGGACTGGCTCGTTTGGGGGTCCTCGGCTAGATATTGAAAAGGGAATTTGGATTGAATAGAATATTACGGTAAGCAATACAGTCCAACCACATTATAGCGAAACCGGTATATAATGAACTCACGGATATAACGAATGAGAATTTCGGTCCCGCAATTTTAATACTGTATTTCTTAACGGTTCGGATATAGAGCGAACAAAACTTTTGGTCCTTTGAAGTTCGTTATTATGTTGATCGTACCTAAAAGCTCCTTGCAACTATTTTAAAGCTGTTGGGGCCACTTATTTTTCGGCTAGGCCCTCGCGCCTCGGGTTCCGTGTGGGCCGGGCGGGGGGGGCGGTCCGCCCCGTGTGTCACACTCAAAGGGGTGACACCAGATGGCTTGTACAGCAAAAATTTCAAAAATATCGCATGTATGGGGGCAAAAGTGCTCGTATGAGGGGGGGTGACACCACTTATATCCGCCCCGGGTGTCACCCTCTGTAGCTCCGCTACTGCCCTCCGCTACGCCACTGTGTTAAAGCGTAAGATTACTAAAAAATAAATAATCATAATTACTTTGATATATATTACTCTGATGTATATCAAATTACTCTAATTATAAAGTAGTATATCTATTATTGGGGCCTCGCTGGGTCCCCCTTTGGTCAAGGGCCCTCGGCAATAGCCGACCAGCCGACCTGACCAGTCTGGGCCTGCTGTCACTCTAACAGTCTGACGTTTTGGTCGGTTTTCTCCAAGTATAACCTGAATGAGCTTTAGAATCACTTAAAAAGTCCTCCATCAAAGGCACCCCACCCCTAGCAGATGCCCATCGTGTACGCTTTTCATAACACAAACAAACAAACGTATTATTTTCTTTTTATGCGAAATTTTGAATTTCAAATTCCTTAGCAATGAAAATCATTCCTGAGATTTGTAAAAGATCCACAGGATATAGTATTTTCACCCAAGTAAAATGTATCTGAAAGTGTTAAGTAGCGAAGCTTTCCTCTGCATTGTTTAGTATAACTATCAGAAGTTTTATGCATAGTTTTAAAAAAATGTAAAATTATGAAACTTAAAAAGAAAGAAAACAGATTTTGGGAGTCAATTTACTTTGATTTGAATTAAGTGACGATCCGATATTTCTCTGATTTAGAAAATCTGCCAAGGAACTTTGAAAAATTGCAAAAGTGGAGAGTTTAAAAATTTAAAAGGGTATTTATAAAATTACCGTGAATACTTAATAGAAATAGATAAATCAAATCACCATAAAATTTATTTCGAAATGCTTTCTATGTGTTTTACTAATATACCTTTAATTAATAATCTATCAAAAAATGAAAAATATTTTTTCATACAGAATAAATTATTTTAAATATGCATATATAAAAACAGTCCTGTGTACATGTATACATTTTATTCTGCATTAAAAACGGTCTTTCTTCTAGGACAAGCAGAGAGAAAAAGTACAATATTCAAATTCATACATCGAAAAAAAAAACTAGTCTTTCGAAGATTCAATAGAGTGTTGGAATTCTGTGGGTGGGAAGGGAGGTGGGGGGGTCATCACCCCTAACCAGAAGAAAACCATTTCTCCTGACACACGATTCTAGTAATTAGCTTCAGGGGATGACCGATAGCTTCAGCTCCTCACCAACCAAGCACCACGGGGCGTCGATCGTCAGAGGGGGAACGAAAATAGACTGGCTTTTTTCGATGGAAAAATTTCTTGTTAGGCCTGTACCGTTTAAAGGGATTTGTGATCCAACACGAAGTACGCTTTGTTGCCCGAAGTGTTCGAACCTGTAGACAGTCGGGAGGTTAACGGAAAAAATTCTTATCACCACTTACGACATCCGGTCTACTTCCTCTCTCAAAATCCGCTCCCCATCCTCCCTCAGCACAGGGGCAGCAGTTATACAGTTGCGCTCGGCTGCGCTTCTTTAACATGGGCTGCGCCTGAGCAGAACTCTCCTTTCTTCCCTACTAACATGAAAATATTTCCTCCCGAAGTCCTGAAGAACGTTGCATTTCTTCTCCCTCATTCTTCCATAGTCAGCGCGATGATGTCACAAGTTCAAACCGGAAGACTCAGAGCGGCAAGTGGGTTCCCTACACTTGTATATCTGAAACATTTGTGCCAGACAGGTCAAGGTAGGGCCTAATTTATGAGAGGACCCACCCGTCTGCGTATTTCATAAGTGCACCGCTATATAACGATGGGAAGAAAAAGAGCCTTCCTATTGGCTATTTCGCGATTGCTTCCATTACGTCATACATCGCGAGGTTCGGGTGTTCTGCTACTAACATACGCCATTAAAGAAATAATTATATGAGACAACGAATTCCGATTCCTTCATTTATGACAGGTGGATATATATAAAAAAAAATACTCAGTGGCGGATTTCCCAATAGGCGCATGAGGCGCGCGCCTCGGGCCTCATATTTCTAAGGGACCTCCAAATACGGTTTTGAGAAAGAAAAAAACTTCATGTAAATATCTGTTCAAGAGACATAAACTTTGTTAATAGTTTCAGGATTGCTTCTAGAGTAGGAAGCGCTTTTGAACAATCTTTTCTTTGGTGACTCCCTTTCCTCTTCACAGCATTGGACCATAATCTAAACTAATACTTTAATACGAATACTTTTAGTTTATAAGTAATTGATGCTTTAATTCCGTATTTCACTGCAAAAATATCCAGAAACGTTCCTTGGAAATAAGGATAAGTTAGACTTACAAATACTATGCAGAAAGTATACATTTCCCTTTGAAAACTTTACTGTTTCGTTCAACCCGTCACTTAACCGAATAGTGGTCTCACGACCTTAAAAAACAGGCAGTTCACTTAAAAATGACTAGAATTGTAAAAATAATAATAATAATAATTAAAAAAAAATTCCAGTAGTGTTCCTTGAAAATAATAGGCAGCTAAGGTGCCCTAAATTCCTAAAGAAAGTTGCACGAAAATACCAAGAACTTCACTGAACAATATGCAATTCAGTGGATCTTTCCTGAGCTGTTCAATAAAGTTCCTGGTATTTTCATGCAACATTCCTTGGAATTTTAGGGCCCTCAGCTGTCCATTATTTCCAAGAAAAATTCCTAGATTTCTTTTGCATTGTTTTAATTTGCTCACTATATTTTATCTCAAAAAATACAGGTGCAGATGGTCCCTATGCCTTTTTCCTATCCGGAATCAATTAGTTGGGTTGGGTTGGGGGATTACGGCCAATTATCTACAAGTGGGATCTATGCGGATGGGTTTGGGTGCTCCCCTTGGGGGTCTTTCTAAGGGATTCTAATCCCTATTTACGCTAAGTTTTGGAGGAAACCACGAAAAATTCCTAACGGTTAGGTTGGCGGATGCGACCTGGTTTTGAACCAGGCACCTTCCGTCTCCCAGTTCAGAGTGCTATGCGCTCAGCCACTGGTTGGGCCGCACTGAATCAGATTGCGGCTCAGTAGCTGGTATATTGCAGTAGGATATTCAAATACACCTGCTTTATAGATTGCCGCCGCCCCCCAAATCAAAAAGTGTACAGTCTGATAAGAATATTTCTCATTTTAAAAGAGAAAAGCCTGAATCGCTTTATTCTACAGCTTGAGATTGAAACATTTGTCAAAAATTAAATATATTATACTTTTCAGCCGTTCTTCATTTAAATGATTTAGGAAAGGACACTCTGTATTCAGTGAAATTTTCAAATATACCTAGAATATATAATTGTTGTTGATTGCCACGATGTAAAAGAAATTGGAAACAATAATTTATCTTCTTTCGAAAAATCACTAAAAATTAAAAATTTAAGCTAGGGATAACCGATTTTATCTTTTTTTGGGAATCGAAACTTTCCGAGTATGCAATGATAAAAAATTGCCGACCAATAATTAAAAAGATATGAGGTGATACATGTGCGATAACACTTTTTTGGGAGGATTGGGGGAAGATATTAGATAGTTAAAAAAAAAGTATTGAAAAATTAAAGAAAGCAATACTTAGCGTCACCGAAATTTCACATGCGTGCAAAGTTTCAGCTCGATTGGATGATAGTGGGTTAAAATTCATAGACAAATTTTGAACTGGAATGTCATTTAATTAAAAACTTAAAAAAACAAATGATGAGTAATTTATTTTTTTGTTTTCAACTGAAAAATATTTATGATAACTATATTATAAATACGGCATGTATTTTATAGTCACAAATGAAAATGCTAAACATTAATATTAAACCTAGGACCGAAACTTAGAGCATACCCATTTACCCATTATAAAGTGGAATTTATTTTTAAGTCAATAATATTTTTTGTACTTTAACTACTTAAAGTATTGTTTTTTTTAATTTCTCTTGTAGCTTTTTTCATTCTATTTAAAATATAGAATAATGTGTGTGTGTGTATTACTCATAGTTAATTACTCATTATTAATAGTCCTAAACTTATTGACAGTTTTTGAATAAACACAAAAATTAGACTAATCAGAAAGTTTACTTTTACTATTAAACTGCTTAGTTTTGCAGTTTCCAAACGGAAAATTTATGAATATATTTAAATATTTATAAATATGTGTTCTTGAAGGAATGTTAAATTTTTGGTTTATCCAAGTAAAGAATTCTTCTGAACTTTGTGATGTCAAAGTCATGTTTCTGATCAAGTTTCCCTTGTTATGACCTTCAAAAGTACCTGTTAAGTAGTCAAAATTTTCATGACTGAAACAAGACATATGCCAGTGGTCCAAAAAAGTAATTCGACGCAATTAAGTAACAGTGAAAAATAATCAATATAAAATTGCAGTTGCTGGGTTATACTTAGAGGTATGCTGATGTTTATTTAGTGTTAATCATGAAAAGTGAAACGTAGTACAAAAATTGAGATAAAAAATGTTTTTTAAGATGAACAAATCTATAAACATAAAAATTATTTTTAAATTTTAATACTCCTTTTGTAGCAGGCCCTGACTATCGGACGGACACTTGGTGCACGTGCCCTGGGCACACATGGAGAAATAAGCCAAAAAATTGAGTTTAACACGATATACAGGGGCACAAAAATTGAGCCAGCTAAAGCACACAAAATCTGAAAAGTGCCCTGGGCACAAAAGTGTTATAGTGAAAGTCAGGCCCTGGTTTGTAGACATAAACTAGATATAAAAGGAATTAAAACATTTTAAAATAATTAGTAATAATGTAAAGGAGTTAGAGTTAGTGATTTTTTTTTATTTATTTTTTTTTTTTAATTTTTTTTTTTGAGGAGGGGGTCTCAAAATTGAGTTGCGCCTCGGGCCTCTCAACAGCAAAATCCGCCACTGAAAATACTATAGATTAAACAGATCAAGAATTTGAAGCTGAAAGAAAATCTGAATTTTAAGAAAGGGGCAATACTTGCTAAGCTATTTTTTTTTAGTACTCCTGTTTGCTAAATATTTCGAGTTGCTGGCTCCATCTACTGGTATTTAGATGTGCATTATTTTTTTTTTTCAAGTGTTAATGTATTGAATAAAAGTTTCACTTCTTTGTGCTTAATCATTTTTTTTCACTCGAATTCTAAAGTTCAATATAATATGACTTTAAAAATAAGCCTGCCATATTTTGTACTCTTGCAAAGTCAATTTACACTCTAAGATAATGTCATGGGTGATTATTAATCAAAACTACCATATTTTCATGCAATAAAATTAAACTTCAGGTTTTTGGGGGCTCAAGATAAAAAATGGAAATAGGGGGTGAGAAGTGCAGGAAATTCTTACTTTTAATATGATTTTTCTGGACTTATAAAAATAGAACAACAAATTTCAGAAATTGTACTTTCAGTTTTAATCTTAAATCAATGTACTTCAAAGGAGCAAAAATACATAAAGCTTATATGTAAATTCTTCTACACTCTAAATTTACCACTTCAACCAAATATTTACTTGCACACACGTGCAATTAGTTTCCTTATTTTATTGATATTATTCATTTAAAATTTTAAGTTAATTAACGTTCTTCCATATTTATAATGCAACACTCTTGTCTTCACTTTAAAGCATAATATATAAGTAATTTCTTGCTGTATGCCTCATATTTTTTTTAAGAAAGTGCTGTAATAGTTTTCCCTATATTTTTCTACAATTTTTACAAATTTCCTTGGAAAAAAATCATTATACTACCTCTTAAACTGTACAGGGCTGATTGTTCATTTAGACTGGAATGGGGAGGGGATAAAGTGTTACAAATATACAATTTCTTTTGAGTTTTTTCAAACAGGTTACTCTTATCAATTTTAAATTACTTTTAATAATCACTGAAAAAATATGCACACCAATTCCATAATTCTCTATAGTTTTAGTATATTAATTGGAACCTACAGTTACAAAATATAAATTTAATTTGTATTAAACGTAGATTTTACACTTTAAATTTTCGTTTGGTGCACACAACAAGAATTTACAAAATAAAGATTTTGTCTTGAATATTGCCAATTTCAAGGTTCATTACTTAATTTCTAAGGTTATATTTTTCCTCTGAGAAAAATTTAGTATATGAATTACATTCTCTGGTGTACAATCAATATGCATTAGAAATTTAATGTTCGAATGCAAAATTCTTTATTTTTGTAAATTCATACTTAAGAAAAGTTACATAAAATGAAATTTAATCTCTATGTAATATTTAAAATAACTTTTATTTCTACATGGCTGTTAGATGGTTAAATTCGCAAAATAAAAAATGTTGATTTCCATATCCAGTAGATGGCGCCAGAAACTCGAAATACTTAGCAAACAGGAGTACTAAAAAAATAGCTAAGCAAATATTGCCCCTTTTTTAAAATTCAGATTTTCTTTCAGCTTCAAATTCTTGATCTGTTTAAATTATAGTATTTTTTTTTATATATATCCACCTGTCATAAATGAAGGAATCGGAATTCGTTGTCTCATATAATTATTTCTTTAATGGCGTATGTCACTAGCAGAACACCCGAACCTCGATATGTATGACGTAATGGAAGCAATCGCGAAATAGCCAATAGGAAGGCTCTTTTTCTTCCCATCGTTATATTACATAGTGGTATTTTATTTATGCATTTAACGGTTTTGAATTTTATGTATTTGAATCGAAAAGCTTTAGAATAGATCAGCAGGAATGTCGCTCATAATATAATGTTTGTGATGATAATTCCCATTCACATAGACGCCTACTTCATAGCGCTTGATTGGGTTTCAGAAATTCCAATATTTTCCGAGGAGGGTTAAGCACCCTCAATAGTTTCATCGTAGAATGACAAAAGTAACTTATTAATGACCAATGAAATTATTTTAATGAAAAAAAAATCCCAACCAAATCTCTGTAATCCATTATCTTCCTGTAATCGATGAGACAATTTCTCCTCATTCGAACACATTTGAACGTAAAAATCTGTGCACTTGTTAGGAAGTTTAATCCATCATTGAACTCAAGCTTAATTTGTTCACTTTCCTCAAATGACCAAAAAAGCGCAGGGGACTCTCCTTCTATGACCAGTGTTGTTTCTCAGCTTGGATCTTTGAATGCTCCCCACTGCTGAGACCCACTATTGTACTTGCGCAATCGCTCCAGTAGATCATTCAAGCGTAGCATTCAAGGATTCATGCTCGAAAACAGCACTGCTCATACTATCTCTTTTTGGTGATAAGAATGAGCAGGTGACCCCCTCCCCCTTGAAAGATTTCTGAATACACTATACCGTATTGGGGCCATTTAATTAAATTAAAATTTTATTTGCGCAACTGTCTTGAATTCTGCATCATTTCTAATAAAATTCAAAGCTTTATGTACAGTAAAATACCGTTTATCGTTTATACGCTTCTCGTTTATACGATTTTTATATTTTATGCGTATCCCGCAGTGGTCTGGGCGCTAAACTCTTTCCATAAGAACACTGCAAGTGAAGCAGCATCCAGCTTGGCCAATGCTTGGGAGTGTCAACTCCTTCTCAGCTCGACTGCTGTGGGACCGTGTACGTTAATGGGAGCGGGTGCACGTAAAATCCGTCATGGTTCCAATATCCTCCGAATTGTTAAACGATACCTCTAGGGGTGCCGATTTCAGGTGGTTGGGACCGCCTCTGGAGTTGGCTCAAAATGAGGGGACCCTGGGCTAAAGATGGACTTCCTCCCACTGGGACTCATTAAAATGGAAGCCGCCCCTTCCGCTGACCTACCTGTATGGGGGATCTGGCATCACATTTGAGATTATTATATATATATATATAAATACAGTGCGCACCGGTTATAATGGACCTGGGATATAACGTACTATCGGTTATAACATACCTAGAAGCTAGATCCCGATTGAAGTTCTATATTTATAATGTTATTTAACTTCACTTAAAACGTACTTAACAAAAGTACGTACTTCGGTTATAACGTATTTTTTATACCAAAGCCAAAAATAAAATTTTGCTTTTCTTAAGAATTTTATTTTCTTTTTCTCGGAAATTTCAGTACCTTCAAAAACACAAGTTTGCAGTTTTCAGGTTCTCTGGCGAGATGAATTGCATATGAATGAAGGGAGCGATCTTTTATCTTTTTCCCCTGCTAGGTAGGGCTAAGAACAAGACCATGTTTTTCATTTATCATTCATTAATGTAAATGGCTCCTGAAAAGCCCTCTCTATAATGATTCTGATGATAGTGAAGAAGAAACAGAGGAGCCTATGCCAAGCATACCTGACGGATTAAATGCTGCAAAAACATTATCACGAGTTTTTAAATGTCGCATTGATGATGCAGAGACTCTACAAAAGTCTATTATGGATATCCAAAACGGTATTTTTAAAGTAGCATCTGCCCATTTAAAACAGAAGAAAATTACAAATAAAAATCTCAATAAAAATTGTAAGTAATAAAGAATTTTCTCTGTTTAATTTAAATTTTAAAAAATCAGACCTGTTTAAAACACATATTACAATGAAATTATGAGCCCACTTTCTTCTTTTTTGTGTAATATTGAATCTTACCAGCGGTACTGGTTATAACTAGAGAATGAAATCCCGCTTTTGCGGGATTACAATATCATGGCTATAATTTTCATATTTGTGTAAGATATTGTTGTAATTATGAATTAAGATAAAGTATTAAACCTGATAGTGTTTATAAACTTACTTTTTCGTACTTTTCTCTATTAAAATTAATTTTTATTTGAATGAAATGTCAATCCCGCACGAGACTGCGGGATCCCGCGGGATTGACATTTCATTCAAGTAAAAATTAATTTTAATAGAGAAAAATGGGTTTAAGCACTATAAGGTTTTTAAGCACTATAAGGTTTAATACTTTATCTTAATTCATAATTAAAACAATACCTTACATAAATATGAAAATTATAGTCATGATATCGTAATCCCGCAAAAGCGGGATTGCATTCCCTACTTATAACGTACTTCGGCTATAACGTACTACTTTTTGAGGTTCCGTGAGAGTACGTTATAACCGAAGTCTACTGCATATATATATATATATATATGTAACATTACAAATCAAAAGCCCATGAAAATCCCATATTTCTGGAACGACGCAGTTTAATCCAGTTGGAACAAAGAAATCCGCGTTCAAAAACTGCAATTACTACTCGGTCCCTTGCAACTCCTTTGTAATTTTGTAGACAGTCCCGGCAGCCAGCCACAAAGGAGTCTTAAAAGTCATAACAAATCCTGGAAATACCGCTGCCCAGTTTTTGGTTGTGGCCAATAATTGCAATGATTTTTGGTCATGTGACACGTCCTCAGAAGGTGATAAAAGCGGGTGCATCATCCCAGGAGCAGATTTTCCGCGTGACGCAGCTGCTGAGAAAAGATGTATCCAGTCATCCAATAAAATCATGTAATCGTACTTGGATTCCGTCTCATTTCTCCCATCCACCGGCGCGGCCGGCCGGGGGGGGGGGGGGGGGGCTCGCGCCGTCTCCTTCTGCTCTGCCCGTCAACGCCTCGCCTAGTATTCCACGCCGAGAATGCGCCTCAAAAGCCACTTCTTATCCGGACTACGACTACACAAACTTTCCCGTAGGCGCCTAATACTACAATTAGAAGTCGGCAGTGATAAAAAATCTGTGCGCCTCAAAAAGCTACACTGAATTTTTTTTTCTCTTCCTGGTTTGCAAGAGGCATGGAAGGTATTCTGCTCCGCGAGAAAAACAGTTTTCATCGGCGCAAATGTGAATGAATCATCGCTAACTTTCTCTTTGGTGTGAATGTCCAGAGCAGCGCCAAAATGCTCCCGGTTCCCGTCTTAGCCGAAATAGTGCTTCAGCTTTCTTCCCACTGGGCTATGTGTTGTGATTATGTTCCCTTCGTGCAAACACGAAAGAAAAAAAAATAATTATTCCGGCTTACGACTCTCCGTCCTCAAAAAAAAAAAAGTGAACTGAATTCAGCAAATAAGTGATTTTGATAAGTGCAAACCTGTGCTTTAGATGCAGTGTCTCCTGCAAGTGATTGCATCGACTTTGACTAATATAAAAGAAAAAAATGTTTTTAAATGTGCTTTGAAAATTATCGTTTTGATTTTTTCTATTATTATTTGTGTGGCGAAGTAAGTTGCTTTTATTTTCTAAATACAGAGAATTATTCTTTTCAATACGTACTTTTGATATTATTTTGAACATTCAATATACAGCAACTAAGGACAATTTTGATAATATAGTTTGATTATTTTGTGGTATTTGATATTAATAAGGTATAAAAAGTTATTTATTTTTTATTGAATATTTGATTACTATGTTTCATTCATTATTGCAGTTTTATGTTTAGGAAATCAAAATGAAAGTACTATGAAAAACGAAATGCAAACTAGGATCATTGAGTTTAAATTTTTTATTTGGGAATACCTTATGCCCCCGTAAACGATATATATTTCGGTTACACATAAACACATAACCATCATCAGTCGTTTCTGGATCTCACACTAATGGCGGCTTCCTCTTCTATCTCTTCTCTCTTCTTCCGGAATTTTCGATGAATGACGTCATCCCATGATCGGTCGATTGTATGAAGCGCATCGTTGATGCTGCCATAGTGACGACAGATGGCAGCATCAACGATGCGCTTCATACAATCGACCGATCATGGGATGACTGATGATGGTTATGTGTTTATGTGTAACGGAAATATATATCGTTTACGGGGGAATAAGGTATTCCCAAATAAAAAATTTTAACTGATTAATCCGCCGTATTAAATAATGTTTTATAACTTTTTATTAGGATCATTGATTTAAAAAAAAAAGTGTATGGTATTTTGTTTAGTCTTCTATACATGCTAATTTTTATTTTGAAACTGTATTTGTATAAAATCTCAATATAGCCACTGAAGACGTAGAAAATGCTAGGATTGTTTACTGTGTCAACGATCAATTGGAAGAGTAAGTAAAAAGTTATGAAGTTTGACTATATTTTTTCTCTTATGACGGCATTTAAGTAAAACCACAAGGTCCTTTATTGCCTGATGTTTGGATAAGTTAGATTTGGTTGAAAAAGTTTCTATTATTGTGAACTTTGATCTTTTTTTTAGGTAAACAATCATTAGTTTTAATGTCTTGAATTAAATAATACCAATTTTTAATTCTATGTTGCTATAAAATATTTTATATCCTAGGAATCTATATATTATTTTGAAACATGTTTTTCTTTCGACAACCGAATTGAGAGAACGGTTGGGTGTAAAAACTCGGTTGAGGTGTCTGAAGAAAGGTCTCGGCCCGTAGATGTGCCATCAAAAGAGAAAATCAGAAAAAGTCGAAGGTTTAGGCGTGGCGGAACGGCAAAGTTGCAAATTTTCGCCATAGAAATAACATTGTGGTTTATTAACGCAGACGATTGCCTTAGCTCCGTAAGGTTTGATTTATTTGGAAAAATATTTGTTAGAAATTGCATCCGTTTGTAAACGTTGTGTGGCAAATGTGGCAACAGTGTGTAGTGATAATAAATGTGTTGTTCTAAATTCTGATTAGTATAAGAGCGATTTAATAAAAAATAAATGAAAACCGACTTCGAATTACTTCACCATAAATAAAAATTAATCGCATTCTAAATTAAAAGGCTTTGGCCAAATTTTCACGAAGTATAGCAGATATTGCCAAATTGAGTTTAGTCTTGGAGACTTATTTTTTGACGACAAACTTGGCGATAACTCGCCAAAACTGATAATATTTAGCCATAGAAATAACATTGTGGTTTATTAAAACTCATTGTTGGCAGCTAAAAACGCCTTCTTTATTTTGACGCTTTATCGCTTATCTATTAATCTGGAACGTGTTTTTACTGTATCCACTAATTTAGAGAACGGCTAGGTGTAAGAGAATTTTTAAAGTGTCTAAAAAAGGCCTTAGCCTGTAGATGTGTGATCAAAAGAGAAAAAGTCGAACAGATCAAACATGGCGGAACGGCAAATGTGCAATTTTTCGCCATAGAAATAACATTGTGGTTTATTAAATACATCTGAAAATCATAAAAGCTTTCTTTATTTTGGCGTTTTATTGCTTATTTCCTTAATTTTTTCTGTATATTAATTTGAAACATGTTTTTCCAGTATCCACTAAATTGAAAGAACAGCTATGTGTAAAAATTTGGTTGAGAGGTCTAAAAAAAGGTCTGGGTTCGTAGATGTGTCATCTAAAGAGAAAAATTTTTAAAGTCGGAGGGATTAGGCGTAGCGGAACTTCAAATGTGCAATTTTTCGCCATAGAAATAACATTGTGGTTTATTAAATGCATTTTGCTGTCATAAAAATCCTTCTTTATTTTAGCGCTTTATCGCTTATTAGCACTAGGGTGCTATTTCGTTCACGCCCAGACTTTGTCTACTCGATTCTGTCGATGTGATTTGTAGACAGGTTTTGTAGAGATGAACTGTCACGGTGGAAATCTTTTTAGCGAAAAGATTTCCACCGTGAGCGGGGGAGAATAAGTCTGACAAGGTTTGAGATTTTTGATATTTGATCGCCAAGTTTGCGGGAAAAAAAAAACTTAAAAACCGAACCATGCCTGGCGATGGTTGTAAAATAGCTTTAGTGGGCAAATATAATATAGATATTAATTCCAAAAATGTGTTTTATGCAACGAGAAAGACAAATATAGCACACTCATGGATTATGATGCTCATTCCGAACAGTATTTAAAATGGTGAAGTATAGTTGGAATATGCTTGGCGAAGATTGTAAAACAGTTTTAGCAGCTATAGATTTCGATTCCAAAGAAGTGTTTTGTGGAACAAGGAAGAGAAAAATACGGCACGGCCATGAATAACGATACACTTTTCAATTTAATGAAACAAGGAAGAAAAATAGGGATTGCGCAAGGATTATGATACGCTATTAATATACAGCACATTAGTGAGTATTTAAAATATGAAAGTGTTTCACATTTTTTTCAAACTTTTCTCCATACAAATACATTGTGGTTTGTTAACGACATTGACGGCAGTTATAAACTCCTTCTTTAGTTAGCGATTTATCTTTTATTTCTTTAATTTTTCAGTTTTCTGTCTGATACTGGATCTTTACCATCGAGGATAGCTTGAGAAAAGGCAAATAAAGCAGGGAGCGCGTGATCGCCGTTTGGCGGATTAGATTTTTTTGTCTCTTGCAGAGTTCCGAAATTTTTCACTATTTTCGCTTCATACTTTTGGCGTTTACCTTTCTGCGCCCGTATTTTCTCATGGAATGTTGTATGTCACTCTTTAAATGGTTAGATCAAAGAATGCTGTGGCAGTCAAGATCATTTAAGAGAATTCACCTGGACGTTTCGTGGTCGATGACTTTACCCAAAATATCGTCTTCAACGAAATGCTCAATTAGAATTTGTAACTGTATTTGCTCATTCGTCATTTAATATCTACTCTTCTTTTTTTTAATTAATAAAGATACTTAAAAACAAATTTTAAAGATTAGACATTTCATTGTCATTGTACTGTTGCTAAGAACTGGCGTGAAACCTTTTGTTTACTTTCTGTCAGAAGTCATGTTCTGTCCGAGTCGCTCTTTGATTTTTCCTGTTAGTTTTGTTCAAGACCTTGGTGACATTTTTGATCGTTCCCATTTATTTTTGAATATTACAGTCAATAAAGTGACCGTCGAATTCGACGGGTTCCAGCTAGTGTGTTTTGATTTGATTTTTGAACTAAATAAATAAATATGCGTACACATTTTCGAGAATCATAATTTCGATAATCGAATATTTTAATTATTATTTGAGTTTATAATAAAAATGAAAATATTTTGTGTATTGGAAATTTCATATTGGTACAAATAATCCAGTTATTGAGTTTGATTTATTATTATGTTCTTATATAGAAGAAGTTGATTATTGCATATCTAATTCGTAACTTATAAGCATGCACACCATTCTTTCATGCGCATTTCTCTAATTTAATTTCTTAGTGTTATTTGTATTGTTGTTGTGTATATTTACATTTAATAGCTAGTATAGTTTGTGTTACTGATTCCTTTGCCAATATTTCAAAATCTTGCCTCTAAAAGATAACTGTTTTCTCTTGTAAGGTAGCAGGGAAATAGTGATAAATGATAATGTTTGAGGGTTATTTTCAGAAAAGCCCACCATTGACACAGAAAGCGTTTCTCCGGCTATTTAAAGAGTTAATAATGATTTTCTTTCACAATAATGTAGGTTACGATATTATAATTCGCCTGATAAATTCAAATTATATCACGAAGAATGACAATTTTAAAATCTCAGATTCCTATTTATTTGAAAAAAAAAATTATGCCTAACATCACTTGACTTCACATTAGGTGATTAAACATTGCGTTTTGTCTATCAATAATATAAAATGAGAAAAAAAAATATAAAATGAAAAAAAAACTGTGTGTGTATTTTTTTTTTTTAATCTGAGAATTAAACTCCCGATTTTGACAAATTCTAATTCTTTTATCTTTCGTAATTTCTCTATTTCTTGAAGCCTCTGTCCTATGACCCACCTCTAAATTTAGTTTTGGAAGTCATCCAAGTAGCTGTAAATTTTGCTACTCATTTTTTTTACACTTGTCACCATGGTTGCTGAAAAGCAAAAAAATGTAGACAGCCAAGAGGGGGGCGCTCCGGGTACAAGAGCAAAAGGGGTGTCATTTTCGTACATTTGTAAAAATAGAAAAAGTATTTAATTTACCAATTATTTTTCTTTTCACGTGACCTGTACAAGGGTGCTGCGAGTGCGTGCACTTACACCCCACCCTCCTTGTGTTTTGAAAAACAGATAATGAAAGTGGAAAAAGAAGTAAATTCATTTTTAAAATGTCTTTATTTGAACTTAAGTTCCTTTTTTTTACCCCCTCCCACCGAATGAAATCCTGCCGGTGCCCTTGGACATGGATACACTAGTCTCCCTGGGAAAGCGGGGGGGGGGACAGGAGGGCGATAGGGTGCTATCACATCATACTTATAAACACATCTTACTTCCGTTTCGCTCGCTTCACTCAAATAATAAAATGGAGAATATACTGATGCTAGGAGGAAAAAGGCGTTTCTACGAATTATGCAATAAATAATTTAAACTATGTAACCGATGTAAATCGGCAGTCTATTATTATTAACTTGAAGAAGAGGGTGTTGAAAGACTGTGCAACGAAATAACTTCGGGTGCAATAAAAATTACACAAACTGTACATTTTGTATACTCTTGTGATTTTTTTATTGTAGTAGTGTAGTAGTGTTATAGTATATCTGTGAAGGGGTGTCAAAGTGGAAGAAATATCTCACATATCCTCACAGGCGACGGTACTCATCAAAAGGTCAGATGACCTCTACCAATTTAATTTGGCATCAGAATGATTTACTTCGGCCGTTAAAGAGCTTTTTAAGGTATGCTTTAGTGTGTGTAAGTGCCAACGGCGTCGCTAAAATCTTAGGCAAGGGAGCAAAAGGGGTGCGTGGCCAAAATTGAGAGCAGTAAAATAATACACGTCAATTTGTATACTATTTTGTTAGTATACACTAGTTGTCATTATAGGAAAAATCACAAAAATGACGATTACTCAAAAAGTTAAAAGTAGAATTTAATGAAACTGAACCATAGTATACAATAGACAGTAGGCATTAAAATAACACGAAAAGAAATTGCCACGCACTTATGATGTTATAAATTTTAGCACATCAATAAAATCAACAAATTGGACATGTCAATTTGGTTTAGTAAAAGTAACTTCATTATAGAATATGATCCCCTCTAGAAGCAATACAGCACTTACAGCGATGCGTGATCCTGCCAATTATGCAATCTATCAGTATCGTTGGAAGGGAGAGCCATTTGCTCTTGCAAGGCAGTTGCAAGCGTGACAAGGGACTACAGAGGAGGATTGAGAGCGGCTATACGTCTTCCTGAAACATCCCAGACATGTTCAATAGGATTTAAATCAGGTGATCGAGTTGGCCACTCCATGTGCTGAATTGTTTGCTGCTGAAGATAATCATCTACGGTGCGAGTCATGCGCGGTTTAGCATTGTCATCCTGAAGCAGGAAATCATCCAGCAGAAGGACACACATAAACATTAAGGATGCTACCTTTATTAGTCTGAGAATTTACGGTTACACCTGGAAAAAGATGGAGGTCTGTGCATCCACCCAAAGAGATCCCACTCCAAACACAGACACTGCGTTCTGCATATGCATCTCTTTCGCAGATGACTGACGGATGATAACGGGTACCAGGTTCTCTCCAAATCAAAGAACGTCTACTATACCTTTGGGTCCCCACGGTGGCCCAGTCGGTTTAAGCTCGGTACCCATCAGAAAACCGAAAGTGAATTAGCACCCACTCCGGTCGGATCTTGGAACGGTGATGACCTCTCTCGCCTGAACTGCTGTTAGGACCATGTACACTAATGGGAGCTCGTGCACGTAAAATCCGTTCGTGGCTCCAAAGTCTCCTACGTTCTCAATTATACCTCTGGGGGTGTCAATCCGGTTGTACGCCCCTCATCCGGAATTTGGTTAAAAATTAGGGAGGTGTCTCCTCGGGTAGGGTGCATAGCCGTAAACCCGAAATGGGTCGGCTCCCTGCTGTGTGTATCAAACAAACAAGCAAATAAACTATCGCTTTGGAGACTAAACTTGGAATCATCCATACAGAGAACAGCCCGCCATTGATTAGCCGTCCAATGGACATGTTGTGCGCCCACTTCAAATGATCCCTTCTGTGGCGTGATGTGAGTGGCACGCAAATGTCTGGTCACCTCGCGTACAGACTACCTTCGTGAAGCCTTCTACGCACGGTTGACGTTGACAGTAACCTTATGACGGCTGCAGCACAGGAGGATCTGAGTTGAATAGGAGTTGCGTTCGATTCCTTCGTGTGCATAATGACAAATATCGATCCCGGCGCTGATCGTAACAGTTGGACGCCCTTGACTGAACTTTCTGGATGCCTGAGGTGTAGATAGAAATTGTTGCCTAATCAATAAACCACTGAATAACTGACATTTAGCCTTCTAGCTGCTTCCGCCTTATTTTGTCTTGCTTCCAGTTCTAGTCTCCCAAAAGCTCTTCATTGCAATTTTTCGGACAAATGATGTCATTAAGGCATTGCTACAAATTCACCCACCTCCGATTTCTTGCCTTACAGCCACAGCAAAAATTGCAGGCTTGATCTCAAACATGAAGTGTTTTGTTCCTAGTAAATTATTTCTTCCCCAATTTGCATATTGCAGCCATACTCTTTTTCAGCAGCAACTTGAGAATTTATTCCTGTTTCATACAGATTGGCTTATTTTTGAGCGAGTTATCGCTATTTTTGTGATTTTCCCTTAGTATTTGGAAACTAGTGTAATTAAAACGCATTACTTCCATTTTGAATCGAAGTTAGGTTGTTTGAAAATCATTCGGAATAAAAAAAATATTTCAAGCAAAAAGAAAATATGATCATTTTACTGTATAGTAAACAAGCGAAGTGCCATTTATTTGCACGACGAGATTTTTAAAATTTATTTAATTTTCTTCAAGTTTAATTTTATGCAACTTCCATACCGAGCCATGATACCAAACTGAATTCAAGTTTAGTAATAACCTAGTATCCTGTCATTTAATTAAGTCCAGCCGTGAAAGTGTGATAAACAAATGAAATTTTTAAAAATGATAACCTATAACTCAAAATAAGTAACTATTTATGATGCTCAAACGTTTTATTAAATTCGACCCAGCATTTGATGCGTACAGACAGAGAGATAATTGTCGTTAAGGCTCCCTTAGATCACGAAATGGATAGATACTAAAAATTTTTCATTTCCAAGAAGACGAAAGTCCTATTCTATGTAGGTAGATTATTGTTTAACCCTTTATAAGGCCGTGGTAAGAATACTTACCACCTGCGGTCTATTAAATACAGAAATCAATTACACTTTGGAAACAGCAATTTTGTTGTCTTAGAACTGTGACTTGTTTTTGAATCACTTTTGGCCCCTGAATCCAAAAATAACTGTAGTTTTTGTCTGTCACGTCAACTTTTTAAGATACAGGGTACCCCCAAAATGTGCATAAAAAGAAAAATAAAGGGAAAAGTTACCAAATATATAGTTACTACAAGTTAAATTGTATTAATACACATAGAAGAACTTATTTACCAAGTGGTAAACATACATATTAAGGCAAAAATTTCGTTTGTAGCTTTTTCTGGAATGTTTAATCTGTGGACATTCTTGCTTTCTGCTCCAACAATAGTCAGCCATCATATGTAGATCCCATCTTCCTTGATAGCGTGATTCCATGATCTTCAAATCTTGGTGAAATCGCTCACCCTGCTCATCACTGACTTCAACAAGATTTTTCGGGAAGTCAGCGAGATGGCTACGTAAAAAATGCAACGGTGTTCATGTTGCAAACAAGCATTTTGAAGCTCTCCAAGAGCTGTTGGACAATTTCGATGTGATTCTGTGCTCGTGTATTTCCAAGAAAGTCTTTGACTATGTTTTTGAATGCCAACCAAGCATTCTGTCATTGTTCCGATGAAATGCTTATCTTTAAGAAGCTGGCGAATCCGTGGACCATCAAACACACCAGCTTTTATCTTTCAAATGACAGGTTAGGAAATGCCGAAACAGTCTCCTTCAATTGACAAAACTTTAACAAATTGCTTCATGAGACCCAGTTTTGTATGCAGAGGTGGAAATATTATGTTCTTTCTGTTGCCAAGTGGTTGATGAAGTATTTTTGGATCACCAGGTTTCAGGTCATATCTTGGCTGGCATTTCGGCTGCACCCAATGCTTCTCACGAGCTCTACTGTCCCACATGCACAAAAAATAGGGATACTTGGTATATCCACGTTGCTGGCCAAGGAGGAAACAGACCTTTTTAAGATCAGCACAGATGATCCATTGGTGCATGTGATATTGCAACAAATCAACGACTCTATGTCTTCATATTCCTCACGCAAACATACTGAATGACCTATTGGGACTGCACCAAATAAATTTCCATTGTGGAGGAGTACACACTAGGGTGGAGCGAAAAATTAAAGTTTGCCAAATTGTTTTTTAATAGCTATAAAAATGTGACCCAACATTTCAAAAAGCATATCCTAAAATATTTTTTATTTATTTTGAGTCTATCTACCCGCGCATTTGATTTGAATTTTCGAGACTTCTCTTTTCTGGATCTTAACAGCGCCAAAGCAGGAGAACAACAGCCAAGTAAGTAGCCAACGAATCGGAATCGGTTTTTGCAGCCCTATATTGTGCTATATGTATGTGTGCGCCATACTGACCGTCTTTGTCAGTGATTTCCCGCTTATTACTCTTCTCAGTTCCATTGTATTTAGTTTTGTTTGCAGTTTGTTTTAGAGTGAAATATGGAGAAAACAAGAAAAGCGTCTAGTTTTTCTATTTTTATCAATATTGAAGAGCTGAAAGGTAATATGTTACCTACTTATAAGGAGGTAATGAAATTTTATAAGAAGGTAATAAATTTTGTGAGATATCAGCTAAAGTTAAAGGTGGACACTCGAAAAGAGCCGGCCGTTTCAGATATTGCTGAAACAGTTGCGGTGAGAATCGAAACTGTATGGCACAAAGCTTCCATTGCAATCGTATCCCATACCTGCGTCATACAATTAATTACAGCTGAGAACTGTGCTCTTCAAAGCACCAAGGGTTCAAGAAAAAGCCAAAACTCAGCTTGCCATCTTTGTCAAAAACATATGACCGATATGGCGTATCTGATAGAGCTGCTGCAGCAATCGCATCAGCAGTTCTGCATGACATTAAGTCAGATGTCGAAGTAATAGATAGATCTAAATTGCGCCGTGAAAGACCAAAAGGACGCAAAGAAATATTAGCTAAAAATAGAGTTGTCAGTGTTCCAGCTATATACTTTGATGGCAGAAAAGATAAAGTTTTAAATGTAGTAAAAAAGGGAGTCAAAAAATACCGCTAAGTTATTGTAGAAGAACAGATTTCTGTTATCAAGGAACATGACTCATGGAACATGTGACAAGGAACATGTTTATGTCAGCTACGCTGTCCCAAGTACTGGGACAGCGTAGCAAACTGCTCTTGGCTGTCCCAAGTACTAGGACAGCCAAGAGCATAGAACGTGCTATGTATGCCCAGCAAACACAGCCCTATCGGATAAGTTTTGGGCCGACACTGGCATGCCGGCGCAGAATGTGCCGGGGCGACATCGCTCACGCGGTACCGAAAACGACAAAATTGCGTCCGCCTGGGCGTGTGTCGGGCCGAAAGGATGGGGTGGTTTTGGTTCGGTGTCGGCAAAAACGATAACGGCGTCGGCCCAGCCCTGTGCCACTTTTGAACCAAAACCATTACGTTTTTGGTGTGGTATCGGCAACGACAAAATATCGAAAACCGGCCAGCACCTTATTGATTCCCAAAATACCCTAATTAGCTCCGTAGTTAGTTCTCTAAAGTATTAATCAACAAATTAAAGAAATAATAATTATTATTATATAAATGACTTTACACCACTAGGACTAAATTTATTAAAAATACCTAATTGGCAAATTATTTTGTTTTTAAGAAAATATTTGATGAATTTAAGAAGGAAAGCTCTTTTTAAAATTAACCGTATTATTTTTTTATGCATCAACCAATGGTTTTTATTTTTTTAAACGTGTTACTATATGTTTATCAGACCATATACATTTTTTAAACAACATATTAGGCTCAACTAGACAATGTTCCTTTTTCTCTTCCAAAAATTTTTTAGAAGCCAAGAAAATTTATAATTTTCTAGAACCAAAGATTATAAATAAACATTCATGCAATGCTAAAAAAAGAGAGAAAAAAAATATTAAAATTATACAACATGCTTTTTTAAAAAATATTTTAATTTATTTTTTTGTTAAGTTATGTCATAATACAAAATAAAGTTGACTTTTGATTTTATGTATATTGTTTTAAAGAAGAATGTAAACAACATACGTTAAAAGAAATTAAAATATTGGCTGATTCTACAAATAAACGGTTAATTTCATAAAAACGTTTTCTCTTCAAAATAATTAAACATTTTCATATACAAACAAATTATTTTGTTTATACTTAATAACTAAGTATTTTGTATATTTCAAAATTAGCCCCAGTGATGTAAAGTAATTTATATAATAATAATAATTATTTTTAATAGGTTGATTAGTGCTAAACTATATATGAAACTAATAAGTATTAATAAAACCATGTTTATTATTAGAAGATACTTACTTTAAGTAAATATTTTATATATTACTGAATTTTCATAGGATTATCCTTTAGTAGAAGAAAGGAACTTTCTATAACAGAATATACTTATTTTTTTCTGTTGTTTTGAGTAATATGAAATTAAGTACTTAAGTAAATAGACACATTTTTCAATGCAGTATGTAAGTTATTTATTAAAAATACCGTCCTGCTTGTTTATTAATAGTTTCCAAGTTTGCTTACTTGAATTATAAATTTCATTTTCGCATTATTTAGAAATAATTAGCAGTTTTGAACTACATCTTATTTTAGTAGTCCCTGAGATAACATAAAAAAATCTAGCTAAGAAAAAATACAAATTCTTAATATATACTTAAAAATCAACTTACCCCTTTTTAACTGTCGTGAGAACTTAGCAAAATGAAAACCAAAAAGCACTAACCACATTTAGACAACTTTAAAATTTTTGTCTAGTTGAGGTTAATACCAGTTAGTCTTTAGAAAAAAATCACAGTTTATCCAGAGAAAACTACAGCAAAGTCCGATCTAACTGACGTAAGAACTTAGCCTATTTAAAACTAAAAAGCACTAACCACATTCAGACTATTTTAAAATTTTTGTCTAGCTGCAGTCAGTGCCATTTAGTCTAGGAAAAAAAAAATCGCAATTTATCCAGAGAAAAATACAGCAATCTCATCTTCATTGCTCTGATAAAAATCAAAATCCACGTTACTGAAAAGTTTACGTTGCGAGATGATTTCTGTTACAGCCTTGGAATGGAATGGACAAGCAAACGAAAAAAAAAAAAAAAACCACCAACTTCCGCTCTTCGATTGACCATGAATAGGGACCGATATAATAGGAAAGGTCCATTTCGTCTTCCTGTGTAATACTGTGGTTCCTACAAGGGGTGGAAAGCTCTTAGGAATGCACTCGTCCCCCCTCACCCCCCCCCCACTGCGCCTATGCTACATGTTATGTGAACGCGGACACGGGACGGGGTAGTTGGAAAAGAAAGTCCGCGGGATTTTAGCTTTTAAATTATTTACTTTAAATTAGATCGCGTGGAAAAAAATAAAACAAATTAGTGTTATTCTACTGCAAAATAGTTTATACTTCAATATCTGCAATGAATTAATCAATTAATTTTTAGAAAGATAAAGTACTATAATCAGCAAAAAATGGTTACTTTTATTCATTTTTAAGGAGATAAGAGCATTAAATTTTTTTTAATTTGTAACAGCATTTTACAATGCTGTAGCAAAACATGATTTTGGCGTAATTTTTACTATTATTTTATTTGAACAGAAACATGACAAACAAGTTGTTCAAATAAATGCTATTAAATTAATTATTCATAGTGATAATTTTAAAATGAAACTATTATTATTTTTTTCAATTTATAATTATTCAGTATAGTGAATTAAAACTTTTATTTATTTATTTAATTTTATTATTATTATTTTTTAACAACAGCAGCTAATGTATTATAAAAAAAATTCCTTAACTATAAATTATACTGATATTTTTTATTTTTATGGAAATACGAATGAAAAGGTATTTTTACTACTATTTTAATCCAATTTAATTTCAGAAAGTTTTGTTGTTTTGTGTTTTTTGTAAGGCAAAAACACAGGAGTTAAGCCTTAGGGCGTCGGTGCCCTGAGCGGAAGAAGGCTTCTAGCGTTTGTTCCAATATATAAAACAATTAATAAGCAATAAAATTGGGGTTGAACAGTAATTATAATAATTATTTGTTCCCTAATTTTATAAAAATCAACCATATTTCCTTCATTTTATAAATATTAGATAATGTTTTGAATTTATATAAAATTTATAAGATATCCCCAATTTTTGTTCCAGAATTGGGGATACAACGGTGATTTGTCCTCAATTCAATGTTCAAAAATCTGGTTAATTTATATAACTCATATTCACATTACATCTGGAGAAAATCACCCAACATCCAAACTGTAAATTGACAGATGCTCGGTAGACCTGAACCCTGGACCTTCACACTTGAACCAGCGGCGGATCCAGAAAAAAAAATTCTGGAGGGTGCGCAAGACAATTTTTGTTACATTCTCTTATTGAATGACTTGAATTTACAAAACAAGTCAATGCTCTATAGTGTAAACTTCATTCGTCTGGGGGGGGGGGCTCTGGATCCGCCAATGACTTCAACCATATTCGGTGTCTTATCCACTCGGCCATGGTGGGCTCCTTTTGTGAACTTTTAAAATGCAGCGTTTAATGTTATGCATTGTATGTATTTTATTTTTAATTAATTAATTAATTAATTTTATTATTATTTTTAAATTAGAAGTACTCAACAACTATCACTTTATATAAAATGAAAATTATAGTCATATAATTATTTCAGAGTTGTGAATAACTAGACAGAAACTGCCCCAATTGAGGGGTGGGGGTGGGCGCTTAGAAACCCCTTCAATACTAAGTCATAAAAAACTGGTTAACTTATCTAACGCATATTCACAATACATCTGGAGAAAATCACCAACATCTAAACTGTAGATTGACAGATGCGCGGTAGACCAGAACGCTGGACAGGACCTCAGGTAAATTAACCAGATAGAATGATTGCCCCCTTTCCCTCCTTTTTTTCTCATGTGAAGGAGGCACTTGAATCCAACGGACTCAAAACATTGTAAATAGTAACTATTGAAATCATAAATTAAAAAGAATTATTATAACAATATATATGTGCTGCTTGTGCTGGCTTTATACCGTTCAGTTTAGAAATTACACTTCTGGACCGATATCGGTTTTGACGTTTGGTGCAGTACATCGCCAAAATCACATGTTAACCCTAAAAGGCTAGCCGCTATCGGACCGTTGCATGCCCGAAATCAACTTTTATTTGCCTACGCCAAATCGTTTTGCCAGCACAGAACCGACACCGTCCCAATTACCATTATGCCAATGCCGACATCGAAATGGTACTGCCGATGACGGCCCATCCCTAACCCGATACGGCTGTGTTTGCTGGGTGGCTTGCTCTCTTCTGAAAACGTTTCATTGAGAGAAACTGTAGCTGCTGGTTGTGATGGAATAGCAACAAACACAAGGAAAAATGGTGGTGTAATACCGTTGTTAGAAAAACGTTTGAATCAACCTTTACAATGGATCCTATGCCTTTTACACAAGAATGAATTGCCTTTAAAACACCTTTTTTCATTCTTAGACCGGCCCAGATAGCTTCTTGGCCCAGAATAGGGCCAAGTTCCCATTCTGGTACTATTGGAAGATTGCTAGAAAAATGTGAAGAAAATCATATTGAACGGTATGAAAAAATTGAAAGCTTTTTGCCGGATATTTTGGTCGATATCATCAAAGACCTAAGTTCTGACCAAAGTTACTTGTACGATATTAGATCAGCTGTGATTAGTGGCGATTGTACTCTCGATCTAGCACACAGAGCTCCAGGGAAAATGTGGCATGCTCGATGGTTAAAAAAAGCCAACAGGATATTAAGGCTATATATATTTCCACAAGTAAACCATCTGAAAACCTTAATCATCTTACCACGTTTGTTGTTAGAGTTTACGAAAAAAATATTGAAAGCGAATTGAAAAAAATATTGACCTTCCTTCAAGCTTTTTTGGATAGCCCCAAATCATTTAACTCATGCTGCTCAAATCCCTTACGAAGGGGATCGTCTTCAATTTCAAAATCTTCGTCATTGGGGCACAGCAACAGTGTTTCCGGTGAACGAAGTTCGCTCTTGCGGATAGTGAAGAGAAGGTAGCTGTAAAGAAAAAAACTTGACGTGATCGAAGAAAACTAACAACAGTTTTGTAATCAGAGTGCCCATTGGACTCTAAAACAACTTAAAAATCGAACTCAACAGAAATTATGTTAAAAATTGTTCCCCAGTGTTATCATTAGTGAATTTTCTGATTTTTGTTCAGTTATATTGGATGTATATTTTTTCCGTACATCTAGATTCTAAATTATATTTGGCTTATGAACTTTTCTTTCATTCGTAATTTTAAAGAAAGCTCGAATAATTACTGGAAAATCGAGCATAGGAATCATCGCTTTTAATTATGCATTTTTGCGTTTAATTTCGTGTATAAGCAGCAGGTATTTTTACAACATTGATTTTGTGAATAATTAACGTATTCTCCTGCAAAATTTCTATGATAGTTTATTACTTGTTTCTCCAATTTTCACGTGAGATATTACAGTAGAGAGAAACTATATGAATTAATCCTAAAAAATGGGCCAGAAAATCCCAAGTACTTTCGACTATCTGCACATAAACTCGCCTTATAAAGGGTTAAAGTCGTTTTTTTTGTTTTGTTTTTACTAATTTGTACAGTGACACCTTTTTAAGTTGGACTCGTGGTTTTCATGAAAAGTGTTCAACTTATGGAGTTATCCACAAACGTGGATTGATTTTGTTTGTTATATCATAATAATAAGATGAATTATTATTATTATTATGACATAACAATTAGAATCAATAAATATTGATTCTAAAACTAAACTCAGTGGCACAACAATCCTTGTGGGCCAATGCCTGCGATAACTAACCATGCCCGCGCGACCATGGGGTCTGGGGTGCAGTAGCACATGCCCCGGTCAGATGGTCAGCCTGACGCGGGGCCCCCAGTGTTTAGTCTGTATTCCTAGTAGACGCATATACTTTTTTAGGCAGTCCAGGGCATTTATATCGTTATTCCTTTTAGGTATAGCATTTACGTCTGGTCCTAATAAGAGGTTCGAATTTTTAAGTTTTAATAGAAATTCAAATTCCGGGGAGTGGGGTAGATCCTAAATACTATAGAACTGCTGAACAGAGACTGGATCCCTACATATTCGTATCATTAATACTGTCATCTAGTTTAGTAGCTTCAAGAAATCTGTGTGTGACTGGACAATTTCTAGTCTATTTAAAGCTTTCTAGATGCCTAGTCTATTCTATATAAAACCAACGTCGTTTTTGTCTTGATTTACGGTTCCTTTTCCTTTGATTTTTGAAGTTATGGCTTTAAACTGTATGACATTGGGAGGTTGAGAAAATTATTTCATCGTTAAAAGAAAAAAAAACAATGTCGAGAATACAGTTGACATTGTACCTATAGTAAGCCGGTTTTTGCTTTTTGAGTAACTGGGAAAGGTTGTCAGTTTTCTTTGTAAAATTTGGTGCATTTTGCTAGATTGTCAACTTGAGTCGGCTTTTGGGTGCCCAACATCCGAGACAAGGAGGTGTCCAAAATATGGAGGTTGGATGCAATGTAAATATTATGGGCACGTACTGTTCTCCTGAAAAGTGTCCAAATGACGGGGGGTGTCCAATTCGGGAGGTTTCTCTTCTTGTTATAGTAATTTAATTTTAGAAGAAAAAAAAAGTATTTTAACTGCTCATGGGAGGGGAGGGGTGACTAAATGAATGTCCGCCCCGGGTGCCAAAAGCCCTTGGCACGCCACTGTAGACAGCCCTGACAATGCCGAAAGACGTTTTCGGGATGGCCACTCCTTAAACCCCCTTTTCCTTTTTTCAAAAACTTCCACAGGTATGACGAATGTCCCCCTTCCTTTTTCACATCTTGTCCTTCACAAGATGTCATTTTTGGACTGTCATATCCTGTTGGAAGAAAAAGTTGGTCCACTACACGGCCACAGCTCCTCCTCCCTATTTCTCAAGGCGCACAGTAGGGATAGCGTGCCTATATACTAGGAGAGTGGCGACAATGGTTGAAAAACCAGTCACTGAGAGTGCACGAGCTTGAGATTTTTACCAGGTTTAGGGTTACCGATAAATGGCCGCACTTCAGCGGTACTCGCCCATGTGGCGTTTTTTCCCTTTTTTTTTTTTTTTTTTTTTTAATCGTGCAGTAGATTGAGATGCTTTCGAAGCGATAGCGTTTAATCTATAAGGTACTTGAAGAATAAAGATATTAAAAAAATAATAATAATAATTCAAACTGTAATCGTGTATATTTTTTAATGCTGAATTTTTTTGAAATGGAAATATTTTACTAATTTCTTTCAATAGATAATTTTTGCTGCGATATTTTCAATGAAACTTATGGTTTTGGATTGTCAATAACATTCAATATTTTTATATGTTTTAATATAAAATTTTATAGAAAATGCAGTTTTTAGGAAAACAAGTAATATCACTTTTACGCAATTAATTCAGTTATAAAACCTTATTTAGGCTGTTGAAAGATATTTAGATTTTGTAACTGTACATAATATTTATAATATTAAGACTTTTTATAAAAATACTTTAAAAATTTTAAATTTAGTTTAACTTAATGTTGCATTGTTGTCTATATATTAAGAAATAAATTTAGGATGTCTGAAAACAGCCTAAAATCTTTTATGGAAATAAAAATAATACTGCTATTCAAATTTCCTGTTAAAGCATTCTAACGCTAAACAAACAGTGCCATTGCTTAAAACATATTAGAGAAAATAAATCATTATTAGATATTTACTACTATTACTAATTTAAAGCTTGAAATACACATTATGAAAAAACAAAATAAATAAAGCAATTTATAAATATGTTATTTTGTACACACAAAGCACACTAGATCTATCTGACGAAAGGGGAAAAATGCCTTAGGCGAAGGACTTTTCTAATGGATTTCAAAAAGTAATTACATAACATCAGGGGAAAACCGCCCAAAACTCCAGACCATTACACCGGCAGCCGCGCTATAGGCCAGAAACCTGGACCTTCATATTCTAGCTATCTACCAATGTTCAATGTTTTATCCACTTACAATGTATCGGCCACATTTTACTAATTGGGAATTTTTTATACGGAGTCCGTATAAAAATTCAATTTATTTTTTATACTTTTTTTCGATTTAATCTCCTGAAAATTTTTATCGATGCCACAAAATTCTTTTTTTTTTTTTTTTTTTTGCGTGACTTTTCTATTTATTGTATATCATCAATACTGTAAAATCACTTATTTTCACTTATTATTTAAAAATGAAAGTGTACGAACAATTTAGATATTAGTTAAACTCTTAAAAGAAAGCTTCAACTTTGACATATTAAATGACACCTAGTATAAATCAACAAAAATTAACACGTTATTCAGTTATATTTTTTTAATTTCATACAAGATTATAAAAGCGTTTAAGTACCCACACGAACACATACACACACAAAAAAAAAAGGGGGGATAGAAAGAGAATGCTATTATACATTCGATTCTGTCCTTTTCACTTGCAAGCAAATAGCCGTGAATTGGCGAATATAATTCTAAGCCAATGTCAAGAAAAATATCTCCAAACATGACATTTTTATTTTATGAAGTTTAAACATTAAATATTATCATTATACGCTACCCTATGATATAATTTCTGTTGTATATCATTTTTTAAAGTTTCACATAGTTGCAACACCAATCATAATGTGTTCGTACCAAAACAAGTAAAAGAAAGGTGTATTTTAATAGAGAAACGAGGCATTCACAAACGAAACTATCACAAAAGTTTGTTATTTACAAATTACTTTGGAAAATCTCTTCTTTGAAATTCGCCACAAATCGTCAGCTATTTAAAAATGAAGAATCGAAACAGAAAATTAATGCAATTACTTATTCGTCAGAAAAAGCGTTTTATACCAAGACCCTTTCAAAACGCAATGCTTTTTCAATGGGGAGAAATCTGGACACTGCCTGGGGCGGTAAAAATAGCTGCTTGACCAATGAGGGGATGACTTGTCGTTGTCATCACTCTCCTAGTATTGAGGCACGCTAAGTAGGGAGAAAGCTAACCATTTTTTTTTTTACGCAAACACTTACACACCCCCTACCTGCTAAAGATTAGAAGTTGCAAAGCATCTCGAAATTATGGAGTTAGGGTTGCACCGTTCAAACAAGTAGGTACCTCAAACACACGAGCATGATTACCCAAAAGAAAAGCCCAGAAAAAAGAATTTAGTTAAAAGAGAAGTGCCATACAATTTGCATTAAAGAAGCCATAAAAAGAAAGTAAATAATAATACAAATTAGAAAACTGATATGAGAAGGTAGAATTGAAGCCAAAGCCAAACATTTGAAGTGATGTAACATAAATTGTAACCAGTATTTTATAATCTAGTCTGAATATTTTTACCTTTTATTGTATTTTATGTGATTTTTTTTTTTTTTTGGATCCATTTGTTTATTAAAATGTATAGTATGTAAGCTGTTATGGTATATACAACCAAATGTGTTCTTTTTATAGCGTTATACAAGAAATAGTTTTAGTGATATTTTGTGTGTGTGGACTTAAACAAAAAACTGACATTTTTGGACAACAGCATCTGCACAAATTGACTGTTGTCTTTGAAGTCCATTGTTGTGGAAAAACTTTAAAATCTTTGTGCTCATATATTATTATTCTTCAACTGCTTATTTTTTGTGTACTTATAATAATTAGTCAGGTAATTTGCAATGTATATTTAATTGTGATTGAAAATTATTACATCGTGCACATGACCTAAATTACGTTTTCTCAAAAAAAAGGCTTTTTCCAAATTTTTCTCGCTCTTCTGAGTGAGTCTGCCCTCCAATGCAGGCAAAGTAATTAAAAGTGCAGTAACAAAATATTCTGTAACATTACAAATCAAAAGCCCATGAAAATCCCATATTTCTGGAACTACGCAGTTTAATCCAGTTGGAACAAAGAAATCCGCGTTCTAAAACTGCAATTACTACTCGGTCCCTTGCAACTCCTTTGTAATTTTGTAGACGGTCCCGGCAGCCAGCCACAAAGGAGTCTTAAAATCATAACAAACCCTGGAAATACCGCTGCCCAGTTTTAGCTTGTGGCCAATAATTGAAATGATTTTTGGTCATGTGACACGTCCTCAGAAGGTGATAAAAACGAATTCATCATCCCAGGAGCAGAGATCACACAACACAGACACAGAAAGACTTGATAGAGAGACGAATGAGTCAAGACGTGCAATACGGAGCTCCGTCGGCCAGCCGCAAAAAGCCCTTTTCAGGGCTGGTAACGGGTACAGGCGGACCGGTGGAGTATCCCAGACGATTACCGCCTGCTCTTCACTTTGTCTACGATACCTGGCTAATCCACAAGGACAACATCGATATTAACTGGGAAGGCTTCCTTGGCAGAGCTCTTTACGGCGCAACTAAAAACCCAAAACAGAACCTCATCTATCTGAACGAAATTTATCGGGAAAAAGATAACCCAACCAGGACCACCGACGACCAGGAAAATGGAACCACGACAAACGCAACTGACACCCCTGAAACGACGAACGGTACCTCAACTAGATGCCAAGAAAACACCGAAGGCTTACCGGACACGGGTGAAGTCAAAATGCAAACCGATGAGGAGATCTCCGAACGCCCGACAACGGAATCAACTGGCGACAAGTCTATTACTGCAGGACAACCACTAGAGCCGTCTAAGAAGAGTCAAGCTACAAAACGTGCTTCTCCCAGCGATGAAGTAAACAGCGATGACAACGACGGGTTTTCCCTCCCGAAAAAGTATGCCAAGCCCAAACCAGAAGATGATAAGTATGTGTTGGATCACAGTTTTAATTCCCCTAACAAGTTTGAGATACTAGGCAACCTTAGCCCTACTGAAAAGGAAATGGAAAACGAGACTCCGATCTCTCCCTCGACTATCCAAATCAACCCCAACGTTAGGCCAAAGCCGTTAGTTATCCCTAACCCCCTTGATATGCACGCGATCACTCAACTTATAAACGAAAACTCGGACGCAAATTTCCATGCCTCAGCCCAGAACACCACCCTTAAAATATTACCCCACGATTTTAAAAGTAAACATATAATTACTGATCTGCTCCATCAAAATTCTATCCACTTCTTCAGCAACTCTGATACCACTCCCCCTCTTAAAGTCGTAATTAAAGGCCTCCCCCCCTCCACCCCCACAGAAAGCATTACGGAAGCCCTAAATTGCTGGAAATACCCAGTGCTTAGCACTCATCAATTAATTAGTAAAAGAGATAAAAACCCCCTCCCCATCTTTCAAATTCAACTCACTAACACCCCCCAAAGCCAGGAAATCTTCAATCTAGAAATGCTACTCTCCTTCAAAGTGTCAGTTGAGAAATTCAGATCTCCTAAGAAAGCTATTCAGTGCTATCGTTGCAGCGGCTTCTTCCACACCGCCAAGTTCTGTTCCATGCCCCCCCCGCTGTGTGGTGTGTGGCGACCCCCACGAGCATTTTGCTTGCCCCGTTAAAATTAACTACAAAAACAATATGGAAAAAAATACCCCCCACCTGCTGCAACTGTAAACAAAATCATCCTGCCAGCTACAAAGGCTGCAAAAACTTTCCAGATAACCCGCGTAAACAAACCCCTACAGATCCCCAATGTAAACAAACTCCTTCAGAACCACAACATAAACAAACCTCTTCGGATCCCCACCTCCAAGAAACAAACTCCTTCAGAACCACAACATAAACAAACCTCTTCGGATCCGCACCTCCAAGCTCCTCCCCCTCTTAACTACAACCAACCACTTAGCTACGCTCAAGTGACTAAAGTTAACCACACCCCCCAAACAAACATCTTAATCGAACTTGCTACAATCAACAAAGAAATTGAGAAAGAGATCGGAGTTTCACTCCCGGACTTGATAAATAAATTAAAAGAACTTCTAGCAAATCTTAAAAACCTTAGCACCCAACAGGAAAAAATTGTTTATTTTTTGAACTTCATCAGCGGCAGCGGAGTCAGTGGAAACAGCGATTAAACTGTCACTGATTGTAAACATTCGTAAAGTCAAACTTTTCTCCCCCCCCCTTTTTATTCATTCCTTAATTTTCTACCTCTTAACTTAAACCAACTTCTTGCTTACTAACTTAACATTCAGTTAGCCTTAATTATTAATGAATGGGAGTTGTGGGTTGTTTTACCCGGGCACTCCCGAAATCCAACACGTGCTTATCACAGGAGCAGATTTTCCGCGTGACGCAGCTGCTAAGAAAAGATGTATCCAGTCGTCCAATAAAATTATGTAATCGTACTTGGATTCCGTCTCATTTCTCCCATCCACCGGCGCGGCAGGCCGGGGGGGGGGGGCTCTAAGTCCTTACCCAGTCGCGCCGCCTCCTCCTGCTCTGCCCCTCAACGCCTCGCCTAGTATTCCACGCCGAGAATGCGTCTCAAAAGCGACGACTTATCCGGACTACGACTACACAAACTTTCCCGTAGCGCCCTAATGCTACATATATATATATATATATATATATATATATATATATATATAGCAATTATTTCTAGTGTAAAATCTAATGTGAGATAATTTACAATTATTATATTTACATAAGGTGACCATACGTCCTCGAGATTCGAGGTCAGTCCCCCAAATATAGATATTTTTTTTTTACTTTGTCCCCAAAAATACCTTGACTTCTCGGGGACGCGAAAAGTCCCCAAATTTAAAGATTTGAACTTTTTTCCCTGAAAGTTTCCGTTTAGTTTATTTTTTTTCAGAAAAAACTGAAGAAATAAGAAAAATAAAACAACTAAAAGCGCTTTCTACTCAGAGAAACAATGAAATTCGATCTCTTTCAACGTTTGTTGTCACTGCGTGTGTAGCGTGTACAGCCAAATTTCCCATTTCAGTTTTGTTAAGGGTTAACCCATTTGTGCCTGGATATTTTTGCGACTTTCTTCAATTTTTACTGATAACAGAAATAATAGATAAATTTCTGATGTCAACTTCTTGAACAAGGAATGATTTATTTTAAAATCATTTTGCATAAAAATCGAAATATCAACATCCTACTTGGTCATGTTAAAATATTGTGCGGAGTTGAGGCTCAATACTCATGAATAAAGGCTAGGAAAAATAAATAACGTTTTCGACTAATAGCGAAAATGCCGTCCCAAAAAAGGGACGCTAGGCATAAATGGGTTAATCACTTTTCAGGAAGACCATGCTTTAAATATGAAATTGAAGTACGAAATTTTTCTTTCACTCGAATGCTCTTTTTAGAGAGTGTAAAAGGTCTCATGAAAAATCATCACAAAATGAGCCAATGTAAAAAGCAAAGTCCTCTGAAAAATACAAATACTGTACCAAGAGTTAAATTTTGAATAAATTGCGATATTTCAACATGATGTTCCTTTCATATCTCTGGTTTAAATAGATATTTATAAATGAATAAAATACTTCCATTAATTTATTAGTAATAAGAATACACAATTGATATAAAGAGCTACTAGAGTTCATTTTTAAGTATCAAAGTCAGTCAAGATTTAAAGTATGGGTGTACTGGTATGCATGGTAATATGTTGTGTCCTCGAATAAGTCCCCAAAAATATTTTCTAGTGTCCCCAAGTTTTCTTTGGATTCGAGGACAACGCTTGATTTGTCCCCAATATACTGTTTAGAAATATGGTCGCCTTATATTTACATAAATTTGAATTACTAATGTTAAACCTGTAATAATGAAAGTTGTTTATTAATGTTTCATTCATACGTTGTTTTAGATCGGTCCCTCGAAAAACGTATAAACGGTGCTCTACTTTAATTTCAAAAGCAAAGGAAACCCCTATCAACCATACATATTATATTTACGCAGTTTCTGAAATAAATAAATAAAAATAAATACTATATTTCGGTGTGACATTATATATACGGATTAAACTTGAATTTAGTTTACTTCAAATGCCCATATGTACTGATATGGTTACCAGTGGCGTAGCCAAAATTCAGACCCGGACCCTAGTAGCACAATTAGTCCAAAAGACGTTTAAAACACGTTTTTTAACAACGTAAAAAGGGTGTTTCCAACGTAATTTTAACGTTTTTTGAACTATTTGTGCTACTAGGGGACTGGCCTGGTTTCGTAACTTTGCATAATTTTTTCTTTATTTTTTAAAATTGTGCTTAAGGTAGAGTGCGGTATTTCGAATTCTTTATCAACTTCATATTTCTTAATTTTACTTTCCTCAACACGTTTTATAACTTTTACTTTATCCTCTATGGACAAGGCTTTGCGTTTAGCCGCCATTTCAATCCTGACTTTCAGCTGAAGGAGGAAACTAACTTCCTTAGAATTGCTAGAAAGTGGCTGGCACTGGCATCGATGAACACTGTAAGGGATAGAACCGAAGTCTTCTGCTTAGTGTTTACTGTAGAGCCTCGGGGTCAGAAAATTCGCAGAAATGTAGCATGTGACATACTGAACTATCCTCTTTAGGTTAGAGATAAGAGGTTCGAAGGAATCCCAACAACAAAGATCCCTGATCCTCTAGGGACCCGTTTCCCCTCAGTTCTGTGAATTTACTTGCTACCCTTCTTGAAACTTGTATCTGCCCACAAAAAGATTCCTTTTTTGTTTGTTCTCTGCTACTAGCCGATACCGTGGGAACGGAAAATTCTTTTCCGGAGCTAAAAATAGTTTTCCCTGCTGAAATATTTCCAAAAATATTAAGATAAATACCATAACACGTAGAGCGATTTCGTTATAACGATCGTCTACACCCAATTTCAAACTAATTTTATTTCTCTATAAAGTAAAATCCGTTATAATGATTTCGGTATAAGGTTTTAAAACTCTTATATTTTAACATTAGGCCAACTAAATAAGAAATCCTTCTTCGTTATAACGTGAGCTTCGTTATATCGTGTTTCGTTATAAAGAGAGTTGACTGTATTAAGTTCAGGATATTCACTTACTACTTCCGGAACCTTCAGAGTTTCCGATACGACTTGGTCGCAATTTGGTGTCAATTCCTGTGACATATCTGAATGTATACTTCTAACCAAGAACTTAATCGTAATCGATTCGTTCATTTCATCATGTATAATTTTATGTAACCCATGAGTGGCAACGGTTGGTGAAGCTGGCAGATCTCGATAAAGATGTGACCGAGCTAGGTTGCTGTTGTTTGTTAACTTATTATGTAATTAATTTGTATGTAACTAATAAACCATATGGAATTTCAAAAGTAGTGTTGTTTTAAATCAACAGGAACAAAACATGGTGTCAGGAGTAGTAAAAATCGCGCCGATGCAAAATGATTGCGTAGTGAACTAGTTGTGTTCAAAAACGTGGAACTCTTGTGTTCATACAGTGCAACGAAAAATGGAGATTTTCAAGCCGCCGGGCGAAATGAACTTTACAATTGGTAACGTAGCGGACAATTGGAATAGGTGGTATCAAAAATTTATGAATTTTTTAATTGCTTCTGAAAAGAACGACAAAGGAGATGCAACGAAAATTGCCATTCTCTTAAATTTTCTTGGCGATGAAGGTGTGTCGATCTTCAACACTTTCAAATTTGAAAGAGAAGGTGACAGCACAAAATTTGATTCAGTAATCCAGAAATTTAAAGAGCATTGTGTGCCGCGAAAAAACATCGTATTTGAGCGGTACAAGTTTTTCTCCTGCACACAGGCGGAAGGTCAAGCTGTGGATACCTACATAACTCAGCTAAAAACTCTAGCATCATCTTGTGAGTTTGGACTGCAAGAGGAATCCCTCATACGTGACAGAATAGTTCTCGGCATACACGATAAATCCTTACAAGAGCGACTGTTACGGGAACCGCAACTTTCACTTCAAAAAGCAGCGGAGTTTGTTCGAGCGTCAGAGATTAGCAAGGAGCAAATCAAAACCATCGCAGATCCACCAGTTAAATCTGACGTAGATGCAGTGAAACTTAAACGAAACAATCGCCAAAGCAGTGCTACAGCATCACAACCATCTAAAAGTGGTGTGTTTATTAATTGTGCGAGATGCGGAAGGTCTCATAAGAGAAAAGAATGCCCTGCTTACAATAAATTATGTAACTTATGCAAAGGAAAAAATCACTTTGCTGCAATGTGCAGTAATATCAAGAAACCTGTAAAAAGTGGTAAAAGTCGTGAAGTTAATGAGATTCACCATCAAAATTTTCCTGAAATGTCGAGCTTGTATATTGATTCAGTTACAAGAGGTAAGGACCATTCTGATGAGACTGTATGGTGTAAAAACATTACTATTAATGATAGACTCATTAACTTTAAATTAGACACTTTATCTGTATTTAATAATTTAAAATTGCCTGATCTTGTAAAATTACGTGAAACTAAAACAGTGTTGATATCATATGGTAATTACAAACTTAAGCCAGAAGGCGAGGTAAGTCTTGCATGCACAACAAATGGGTGCAAAAATGTCGAATTGGATTTTATTGTTGTTAATGTTGACTCTAAACCCATTTTAGGATTAAATGCTTGTAAATTATTACGTTTAATCAAAAGAATTGATAATATTGAAATTTCAGGTAAGAGTGAGATTTTAACTAAATATAGTGATGTTTTCGAAGGTTTTGGCAAGTTCCCTGGTGACCCTTATCATATAGAATTGAAAGAAAATGTTACCCCTGTTATTGACCCTCCTAGACGAGTACCATTAGCTGTAATTCATGATCTAAGAAATGCATTAGCAGATTTAAAATCCAGAGGCATAATATCGGAAGTAAACAAACCTACTGATTGGGTTAATAGCTTAATTGTTGTAGAAAAGCCTAACGGAAAATTACGTATCTGCTTAGATCCTAGAAACTTGAACAAGGCTATTAAAAGGGAGCATCATGTAATCCCATCAAGTGATGAAATTATTAGTCGGTTAAAAGGAAATGAGTATTTTACTGTTTTGGACTTAAAAGAGGGTTTTTGGCAGATTCCTTTGGATGAAGCCAGTTCAGAATTGTGTACTTTTAACTCACCATTTGGGAGATTTAAATTTAATGTGATGCCTTTTGGAGTTTCATCTGCTCCTGAGGTATTTCAAAAGCGAAGTCAAAAATTATTTAGTGATATTCAGGGAGTAGAAATTTACTTTGATGATTTCATTGTGTCGGGAAAAACTAAAGCTGAGCATGATAGGAGGTTGATTGAGGTTTTAGAAAGAGCTAAAGCTAATAATGTTAAGTTTAACCCTGATAAGCTTCAGTTTTGGGTACAGGAAGTAAAATACATGGGCTTACTAATTTCTGCAGAGGGTGTTAAAGCAGATAAATCTCATGTTAGGGCAATAATTGAACTTGAACAGCCTCAGAATAAAAAAGACATAAGGAGACTCTTGGGCATGGTTAATTTTTTGTCAAAGTTTATTCCAAGTGTTTCTCAAGTTACAGCCCCCTTGAGAGAATTACTGAAAAATAATGTTGAATTTTACTGGTCATGGGAACAAAAACAAGCATTTAATAAAATTAAGCAATTGATCAGTTCAGCCCCTGTACTAAAAGTCTTTGATAGCTCAAAAATGATAACTATACAATGTGATAGTTCTAAGGATGGACTAGGTGTCTGCCTGTTGCAAGAAGGTCACCCTGTATCTTTTGCATCCAGGAGCCTCACAGAAAGTGAAAAGAACTATGCACAAATTGAAAAAGAACTGTTGGCTATAGTATTTGCCTTTGAAAAGTACCATAATTTTGTGTATGGCCATGAAGTACTTGTTCAAAGTGATCACAAACCTTTAACTTCAATTGTTAAAAAACCGATTAGTAAAATTTCTACTCGCCTTCAGAAAATGCTTTTAAAACTATTGAAGTATAACTTTTCGATCAATTATTTGCCAGGCAAAGATATGTATATAGCTGATACATTGTCTCGAGCGTATATTAAAGATCCAGTATCAGATGACCCAGAAATGGTACAAACAGTACATTCAGTAACAAAGTATCTTCCAATGAGTGTTAACAGAGTAGAACAGTTTAGAAAGGCACTTGAGAAGGATGAGGAACTCAAGGAAATAGTAAAATATTGTAAGGAGGGGTGGCCTGACAAAAAGAAAATTCCTGATAACATAAGGAAATATTACAAACTACAAAATGATATGTTTCTTATTGAGGGATTGTTATTTTTGAATGATAAAGTTATTGTTCCAAAGGCACTAAGGCCTGAAATGTTGTCCTTGATTCATGAATCTCATTTAGGCATTGAACGATGCAAAAATAGGGCTCGTGAGATTGTTTTGGCCTGGTCTTTCACGAGACATTGAAAATACTGTACAGAATTGTGAGATATGTATGAAATTTCGAAAATCACTCCCCAATGAACCATTGCTTCCCCACAGTATTCCTGATAGACCATTTCAGAAAATAGGAGCTGATTTAATGTATTATAAAGGTGTAAATTACCTAATTATTGTTGTTTATTATTCGAAATGGATAGAGGTGGGAAAAGTTCAAAGTAAAGCAATGGGTGATATCATTGTAGTACTGGAGGATGTTATTGCTAGGTTTGGAGTACCAGAAACAATTGTATGTGATAATAATCCATTTAATAGCTGGGAGTTTAAGAAGTTCGCTAAACATTGGGACATAGAACTATCTTTCATTAGCCCATATCATTCTCAAAGTAATGGAATGGCAGAAAAAGCAGTGGGTATTTTTAAGAACTTATTCAAAAAAGCAGCCGAGGATAATAAGAAACCTCTAACAGCTCTGCTGGAGTACAGAAATAGCCCCATTACAGGCATTGGGTTATCACCTGCTCAATTGTTATTTAACCGCAGATTGAGAACTAGACTGCCCATTTGTAAAAAATTGCTAGATGCTAAAATTGAGAGAAGCATTGTCCCCAAACTTAAACGGAGGCAAAATAAACAGAAGTATTATTTTGATAGGAATACAAAAAAGCTTAAACCATTAAAACCTGGTGATAGAGTGTTAGTCCAAAATATCAAAAACAAGACATGGGAACCTGCCATCATCTTATCGAAAGCTAACACCCCAAGATCATATAAAATTAAAACAGAACTAGGCAATGTTTATTACAGAAATAGAAAATACTTGATTCTTTCAAAAGTAAACAAACCTGTGAAAAACATTGTAAATTTTGAATATGATGATAACTTTAATGTTAATGGTTCAAGTGACTGTCCATCTGATAATGAACCTAACAAAGATAATGGTCAGTCTTTAGCTGGTACTGATTCAGGTAATGAACAGTCTTATAAAACTAGATTTGGTCGCATAAGTAAGCGTCCTGCTTATTTAACAGAATATACTGAATAAAAGGGAGGATGTGACATATCTGAATGTATACTTCTAACCAAGAACTTAATCGTAATCGATTCGTTCATTTCATCATGTATAATTTTATGTAACCCATGAGTGGCAACGGTTGGTGAAGCTGGCAGATCTCGATAAAGATGTGACCGAGCTAGGTTGCTGTTGTTTGTTAACTTATTATGTAATTAATTTGTATGTAACTAATAAACCATATGGAATTTCAAAAGTAGTGTTGTTTTAAATCAACAGGAACAAAACAATTCCAAAGGGTATGGTCGTTGGACTGGTCTTAATATGTTTCCCCTTTCAGTTCGCAGTTTCACAAGTCTGGTGATTCCATCTTTTCCTGGAAAGAGTTCCAGAACTCTCCCTAGCAGCCAATGCAGCCTTTTCTTATCATCTGTACCAATTAACACTATATCACCGACATTTATTTCATCTTCTCTTTTGGTAACTGAAGAACGAAGGAAACCCAGATACTCCCTTTTAAACCTTTGTTTTAGATTTTCACGAACTCTCTGAATATATCTCCATCTCAAAACAATATTAGTCCTTTCAATTTGATACAAATCAGGAGCATCATTTAATGGTATGTCCTGAAGAAACATTGAGGGGGTCAAGGTTTTCAGCTCTTGTTCCTCGGATATGTAAGTTAATGGTCTGCTATTCATGACAGATTCGCACTCACAGACGAGAGTCTGCAATTCCTCGTAAGACAAACAGGAGCGCCCAAGATTCTTCCTTAAAATATTTTTCAAAATTCCAATCAAGCGTTCCCAGAAGCCTCCCCACCATGGAGAGGAAGGTGGGTTAAACTTCCAACGAATTTCTTTGACTCTAAATTCACTCTCAATTGTATTCCAATCTAATTGTTTCAAAATGTTGTTTAGCCCTGTAAAATTACTACCATTGTCGGAATACATTATAGAAATTCGTCCTCTTCTGGCAATAAGCCTACGCATAGCTTGGATGAAGTCATTGGTACTAAGTGAAGGTATTAGTTCTAGATGGACAGCTCTAAATACGGCGCAAGTAAAAAGTACTATCCACACCTTTTGTTTAGATTTAGTCAACAGAGGTCCAGCTAAGTCTACACCCGATACTTGAAAAACTGCTGCTACTTCAGATCGGTCTTTTGGAAGAGGCGGAAAAGGTACCTCAAGATGTTTCACCTTTTGCCTTTTACATATTAAGCATTCTTTGATAACACTCCGGACAGTCCTTTTCCCTTTCACTATCCAGAATCTTTCACGTAAAATAGTCAGGAGAGTTAATGTCCCAGCATGTTTGTTAGCAAGATGTTCTTGAGCTATAAATCTTCTCACTGCCAGGTGTTTCGATGGTAGAATTATTGGAGAAATAAAATCTTTCGATTCTTCTTCATTTATCAGTCTGGACTTTAATCGTAAAATTCCTTCTTCAAAAATTCGAAGACCTTTCAAATTTTTTCGTGTTTCTTCATTAGAGTAACATTCCTTTTGTATTACACGGAAAATAATTTTTTGTGCGTTTAGCAATTCTTCATTTTTAAGCTCCGTACATTTTCTTAAGTCTCTGGCCTTTGGTTGGAAACGCAGTACCCAAGTCATAACTCTAATCATCTTTGAAAATCTAGAAAATCTTCTGGCTAATTGTAATGAAATTGACTCGAGCTCTGTGTTATTAGCAGAGTTGACTGACTTTCGTTACTCTATCTCTACTTCTTTCTCGTTAACATTTACCGCTGACTTTGGCCACTGTTCCTCGGAATTCTTCAGCCATGCTGGCCCTTGCGACCACTTGCGTTTCTGAAGTTGTTTAGGTCCACAACCTCTTGATAAAATGTCTGCTGGATTCTGGTCAGTTGAAATATGGAACCAATCTTCCGAATTTGTCAATTTTCTAATCTCACTTATTCTGTTGGTAACGAATACCGACCACTGTTCTCGATGAGTTATCTACGTAAGAACTGTGGAAGAATCGGTCCAAAAGTAAGTCTTGATGTTGGGAAGTTTCAGAGCTTGTTTTACAGAACTAAACAGTCTTGCGCCGATGGTAGCGGCCATTAATTCAAGACGTGGTATAGTAACAGTCTTCATTGGAGTTATCCGTGATCTGTCTTGAAGTGATTGAACGGTTACTGAGCCCATACTGGACTCACTTCTTAAGAAAATGCATGCCGCATAAGCTGTCTTACTGGCATCGACAAAAGTATGGATACTTAACCCATTTGTGCCTGCATATTTTTGCGACTTTCTTCGATTTTTAATGATAACTGAAATAATAGATAAATTTCTGATGTCAACTTCTTGAACAAGGGATGATTTCTTTTAAAATCATTATGCATAAAAATCGAAATATCAACATCCTACTTGGTCATGTTAAAATATTTTGTAGAGTTGAGGATTAATACTCATGAATAAAGGCTAGGAAAAATAAGTAACGTTTTCGACTAATAGTGAAAATTCCGTCCCAAAAAAGGGACACTAGGCATAAATGGGTTAAATTGGATTCCTCCATCACAACTAGCCATCTGGGAATTTTTATATTTTTGAAGTATTTCATCTGTTTTCCCCATTTTAAAAATTTCTTCTGTATTTCATCGTTCACTTCATCATCCCATGATTCTTTGGTTTTCCAAGTGGCTTGCAGCAAAATCTTAGTTTGAATCATAACAGCTGCAAAGAAACCTATGGGATCAAATACTCGACTAACCAATGAAAGTATTTTCCTTTTAGTTATCTTTTCTCTTTCATAAAATTTCAACGATTCTGAGTCTATTTCTAAGGTATCTAAATTTTTGTACCAAATCAGTCCTACCACCGGTGACGTTGTACTTTCCGAAGATGCAGGAATGGCAGAACTTTCCCATCCTCCGAGATCAAACATTCCCTCTTTCACTACATTAGTTGCAGATTCGACGAACATTTCTAGCTCGGCATTATTTTGTACACTAGTTACGCAATTATCGACATAAAAACTCTCTTGCAATTTTTTAAGAAATTCTTCAGAGTAACGTTCTTTTATTGATTCTTTCGATAAATGGTAATTAATAACCGCCATTAACAGAAAAGGGCTGCTGGTGACGCCAAAGACAACTCGAGCATGACGGTAAGTTCGTATATTACCCTCATTGTCATACCAAAGAAATCTTACGAACTCTCGATCTTTCTCATGTAAAGATATTTGTAGAAAAGCCCTTCGGATGTCTGAAATCACGCCGAATGGTTTCAGTCTAAATCTCGTATGGGTAAAAATGATGGTCTCTCTAAATGGTTTCAGTCTATAGGTACCAAAATAGACGGAATTGCTTCAATTAAATTATTTCCAGTCTCCAAAGAGTCGTTTAGTGATGGATGATTTTGGATCTTAGCAGAAGCGTCGAAGACCGGTCTTATCTTCAATGAAGATGTTGTGGACGTTTCTTTGATGACGGGTCGGTGAGGAAGGTAATAGGTACCAAGCGGTAACTCTTTTCCACAGGGACGTGCGGTGGCTCAACAGCTCACCCAAGCAGTGCCATGAAAAATTTCTGGCTACGCCACCGGGGGGGGGGTGTTCAGCAACTCATATATATGTATACGTGTGTGGGATAAGGGATTTAAAATATACATTTTGTATGGCAAAAAATTCCTCATGGGAGGGTTATGGCCCCCCTAACCCCCCCCCCTCTTGGCTACGCCACTGCAGAGAGAGAGAGAAAATCTAAAACTAAGACGGACACACGCACACAGTCCGATTAACATTTTCTTCTGAGCAATATTCCAATTTAAGCAAGATATTAATGTCTGCTCCTTAAAGCAATGAAAAGAAACCCCTTTTTTTTTAAGTTCAAATATTTAATTTTATTTGAAGCAAATTTCATTCTTTTTTCACTAGAAGCAAAATGATTGATTACAGAATCGAAATATATATTTTCTTCTTTTAAGCTAATTATCAAATCACTTTCAATTGATATAATTCCGAGGTTTGAAAGTCTGTTTTGTCCAGTTTCATTACGTGCACAGTTTTTAATTCTCAGTATATTGAACACTCAATTCAGTCTCAATACCAATAGTTCCAAAAGTTGCCATTGTAGTGGAAACAGGAGTATGAGCAATATCATGATTCCATATTGCCTTTTGTTGTAACCAGTTATCTAAGTTGACCTTTTTTCACAGCTAAATAGTGGACAATTCCAACAAATTATTCGTTAAAGATAGCACTTCCTGCAAGCCATTTACATCTTTCATAATAAACCTTTTAAAGTGCCGTGTAATGCTTTCTGTTGCTTTAAATTTGGCAGTGCAGGCATTGGTCTTCCTTTAACAATCACAATTTTCTTTTCAAAAAGTTTTCCGACGAAAAAATCGGCTATAACATCATTATTTGATAAATCAGCCATGTTTTGTAAAATAGTACAAAACTCTAAATTTGCATAATTTTAAAAAAGGATATGAAATCGCCCAAGCGCGGCTTCAGACTGAATTCTGAGAGGGGGTATTAAACATTTTACTTAGATATATAAATTGTTCAAAATGCAAATTCAACGTGTAAAATCGTGAAGTATGCGAATCTAACGTTATAAAACAGAATTTCGGAGGGGGCCATAGCCTCCATGAGCTCCTCGTGGGGGCCGTCCTTGAAATCGTCTTGAATCAGTGAAATCGTAAAAGCAATTGAAAAAGCACAATGCAGCTCACCCCGCAATTTGATTTCGGCACACTGCTTGGCTTATCAGTCACAGTAAGGCAGAAGATGGGTTTTGGAGTTTCGTCTCTGATTGGCCAATTTTCTGATGAGGTCATGTTTCTATAGCAACACCCCTTCAGCAGACATTGCAGATGGGTTGATCTCACAACAGAGAAATGAAGAGTCGGAAAGAAAATATACTTGTTTATCCACTTGACATTTATCTTTGTGTTAAGAAATTATGAATATACGTAAAAAAAAATTTAAATAAGTAAGGTAGATTGTATTTTCTTTCAATTTGTGATAGAAAGCAAAATTTAAAAACAATAAATAGCCTTATTTTCAGTTGCCCAAGCACTGCTTGGGCGGAATGCACGTCACTGCTTTTCCAGGAACTTCCTCAATAACTCCTTCTTCTAACCATTCTCTAAAGACTTCATGATACTTTTCTCTAATTTTTTCCAACTTCCTGGTAGTAGATTCAAGTGTTTTCAAGCACAACTCGTAATTGTCTGATAGAAACGAACGATCCACTTTCCAAGGCATATGGACCTCGTCTCTTCTATCTTCCTGCAGGCGCCGCCTCTAGGCTCGCGCACCCCTTCCTCAGTTACGGCGGTCGAAGGTCCGATACCAACTGGGGACCGGTCGCCGAGAGGAGGTGCACAAGACGAGCTGCATATCGCTGTTGCGATCTGACCACTAAAATTCAAATGTGCGCGATCGGTAGCTGCTAAATGAAAATGTGCGCATGGCGAACAAGGATAAAAGGCCAGCCAAGTTCTTGCCTAAAAAAACGCTGTCAGCAGTCACAACAACGGGTGCTGCTGCTCGCCGCCTGCTAATTCCTGGTTCTGATGTCAAGCTGCTTAGTGGAGCTCTGCCTGCTAATTCCTGGTTCTGATGTCAAGCTGCTTAGTGGAGCTCTGCCTGCTAATTCCTGGTTCTGATACCAAGCGGTTTAGTGTAGCCCTGCCTACTCATTCCTGGTTCTGATGCCAAGCACCCTAGTGGATCTCTGCCTAGGATTCTGAGTGCTGATGTCCTGCTGCCTGATCGTCGTCAACTGTCATATTCATGGAAGAGTTATTAGAGTTATGGAAGTTCCATAGTTTTAAGTTCCTTGTTTCCGTTCAGTAGGGAACTAGTTGTTAAGTTAATAAAGAGTTTATGTCAACATCGACGTGATTATTGACCAGAAAACCACACGCTACCTTGAGTGGTGACCCGGCGTTCTTGGACATACAGAAGTTTTGAAGCTCAAGTCATCGGCCTCGGATATATCAACTGTCAGTGGATGTTAGTCCGGTAAGTGGAGTAAATTTTTTTGCCCTTTGCTCTGTCAAACCCAAGCTTAAACACGTTTCGCACATAGTTTTACACTCACAGGAACACATGGCAAACGAACATCCGGAACAAGCTGGGGTTATAAATGTAGCGGAACTCGGTAGGGTAGCATTAAAACTTCCCCCGTTTTGGGAAAAGGAACCAGAACTTTGGTTTATCAATATTGAAGCTCAGTTCATGTTAGCAGGTGTCACGCAAGATGCAACGAAATACTACGCGGTGGTGGCCGCCCTTAACTCTGAAACCTTAACCTATGTTAGTGACATTGTAAAAAAAACCTCCCGCACAAGAACTGTACAAAACCCTGAAAGATCGTCTCATAGAAGAGTTGTCCGACTCTGAACAAAAAAGGGTGAAGGCCTTGCTGTCTCACGCAGTGTTAGGGGACGATAAACCGTCATACCTCTTACGAAAAATGCGCCAGTTAGCACAGGAGAAAGTAGGAGATGATTTTTTAAAAACGTTGTGGATACAACGTCTTCCTACTCAAACGCAGGCCATTTTGTCAGTCGCGGAGGGAAATTTGGATAAATTGGCTCAAATGGCCGATAAAATTGTCGATGTTCAAGAACAACGCATAGAAAATGTGGACGTTAGTATTTCACAAACCTCAAATGACAACATTCTTCGCGACTTGCAAACGCAAGTAGAGCAACTTTCCACGCGGGTAGAACGTTTAGCGAGACCGCGAGAAACGGTGAGAGGTTACAACCAGAATCGCCGAGGTCCATCCCGAAGCCGATCGCTAACGCCTCGACGGGGGCGATTTAAGAATCTTTGCTGGTTTCATGCTAAGTTCGGCGCCAAAGCGCAGAAATGTAAACTACCTTGTAAATTCTATGACTCAAAAAAACTCAGTCTACCATCGCACGTGGCGCAATGCGATTTTAAACAGAGTATTGCAAGTCGCCTTTTCGTTTTCGACCCACTTTCGCAAAGAAAATATCTGATCGACAGTGGAAGTGACGTATGCGTGTTGCCTTATTCTCCCACTATGTCTTTCGTAGCTGACTCTTCAATTAAGCTATTTTCAGTTAACGGCACGTCAATCAACACTTACGGTACAAAACTAGTTTCTCTTAGCCTAAATTTAAGACGAGAGTTTAAATGGCATTTTATAGTTGCTAAGGTCAGCAAACCGATTATAGGTGCCGATTTTCTAACACACTACGGCTTGCTAATCGATTTAAAACACGCGCGCTTAGTTGATCCTTTAACAAACCTGACGTCCAAAGGCACTTCAGTTTCAAATAAAACAAACTCTGTCTTTCTCCTCTCTAGTTCTCAGAAATATGCTGAGGTTTTACATAAGTATAAAGATATATTATGTCCATACTCGAGCAATGTGACGCCGAAACATAACACGGTACATAGAATACTTACTAAAGGACAACCAACTTATTGCAAACCTCGGCGGCTGAACCCTAAACAATTGGAAATTGCGAAACGAGAGTTTAGTCGTATGATGGAGTTGGGCATATGTCGTCCCAGTAAATCAAACTGGGCGAACCCCCTCCACATGGTTCCAAAGGCGAATGGAGAATTTCGACCTACAGGCGACTACCGCGCGTTGAATAGACAAACTCAAAAGAATCGCTATCCTATTCCTCACTTGCAGGATTTTGCTCATAATCTCTACGGAAAGCGAATTTTTTCAAAGATCGATCTCACTCGCGCGTACCACCAGATTCCAGTACACCCTGATGATATCCCGAAGACGGCGATAATAACACCCTTTGGGCTCTTTGAATTCGTTTCAATGCCCTTTGGTCTGTCGTGTGCGGCTCAGACCTTTCAGAGATTTATGAATGAGGTTTTAGCCAATTTAAATTTCGTGTTTGTATACATCGATGACATTTTAATTAGTAGCGCAACGGAAGCAGAACATGTTAAACATTTAGAAGCTGTACGCCAACGTTTATGAGAATATGGAATTCGTATTAATATTGCGAAAAGTATACTAGGGGTCTCCGAAATCCCCTTTTTAGGATACCTGGTAAATAGTGAGGGTATTACAGCACTCCCTGATAGAGTAAAGCCCATCGTGAATTTTGAGAAGCCCAAGACCGTAAAAGAAATGAGGCGATTCCTCGGCCTGATAAACTACTACCGATGATATATCCCGCACGCTGCCCATGTTCAAGATTTACTTTGCTTATTCCTTAAAGGTCGCAAAAAGGCTGATAGAACGGAGATCCTATGGACACCCGAAGAAGTACAGGCCTTCGAGGAATCTAAAAAGCAGCTGGCTAACGCAGCCTTGCTTTACCATCCTTCTCCAGACGCGAAGCTTGCGCTGTTCGTAGACGCCTCGGACTTTGCCATTGGTGCGGCGTTACATCAGGTTATAGGAAATGACGTTCAACCCTTAGGATTCTTTTCACGAAAGCTCTCTCCGGCTGAGAGAAAATACTCTGCCTACGATAGGGAACTTCTCGAGGCGTACGCAGCAATTAAGCATTTCCGATTCATGTTAGAGGCACGCCTATTTACGCTATATACCGATCATAAGCCTTTGACGTATGCCTTCGAGCAGAAAAGCGAGAAATGTTCCCCTCGACAGCTGCGTCAACTTGACTTTATAGGTCAGTTTACGACCGACATTCGTCATGTTAAGGGAGCAGGAAATATCCCTGCTGATATGCTTTCTCGGATCGCAGCTATTTCATGTCCCACAATCATAGATTTCAGTAAAACGGCCGAACACCAAAATTCCGATGAAGACCTCCAAAAGATGCTGAACAATGCTTCATCCGTATTAAAATTACAAAAAGTCGAATTGCCAGGTACATTCACAACACTATACTGTGACACGTCGGGGCCGAAAATTCGACCATTCGTACCAAAGACCTATCGTAGAATTGTTTTCGACACCTTTCATAATATTTCGCATCCCGGAAGAAAGGCAACTGCTAAACTAATTTCCGACCGTTTTGTCTGGCCTAAGATTCAATCGGACTGTTCCGCTTGGGCTAAGTCCTGTATTGCGTGTCAACGAGCTAGAATATCTTTCCACACCCGTAGTCCGCTTGCACATATACCTGTTGGAGGTACCCGTTTTAACCACATTCATATCGACCTTATAGGTCCTCTTCCCATTTCGCAAGGTTTCACTTATGGTCTGACCATGATCGACAGATTCACGGGGGTAGAGGTGGAACCCTTAACAGACATACATGCAGAAACAGTTGCTAAGGCACTGTACAAGGTTTGGATTGCACGTTTCGGTGTCCCCGAAATCATTACAACCGATCAGGGTAGGCAGTTCGAGTCGTACCTCTTTCGGGCACTCGCAGCAGTTTTGGGTTCGATACACATTCACACCTGCGCGTATCACCCCCAGGCGAACGGACTCATAGAGAATTGGCATAAAACGCTGAAAACATCTTAAAAAGCTCACTTGACAGAGCGTCGGACAGAGGTACTCCCAACTGTGTTGCTGGGCCTTCGGACGGCGTATAAAAGAGACATGCAAGAAACATCCGGTGAACTAGTGTATGGTCAACCTTTGCGTCTGCCAGGTGAATTTTTTCATACCACACCCAACGATATTTCTACTCCAAACTTTCTTAAAATGCTGAAAGAGACTGTGAGTCGTATTATTCCAACACCAACAAGATTGCAGCAGCATCAAAGCATTTTTGTTCAGCAGAATTTGAATATCTGTACTCATGTTTTTCTGCGAGTTGATGCTATCCGCCCTCCTCTAAAACCACCGTATGACGGACCTTTCCCGGTGGTCGAAAGAGCAGAAAAAGTCTACAAGATTAAGGTGGATGAGAAAATCAAATCAGTTTCCATCGATCGGCTAACGCCCGCATTTCTCCTGCACGACGACCAGCCTGGGAACGAGCGACCGCAAGAAAGCAGGTTACCAGCCTTCCCTGGCCAGGAGACTAAACTTCAAGAGGTTATTCTCAGCGAGGCCGGCTGCTGAAATCACCAGTTCGCTTCTCCTGACGTCGTCGCTGGGAGGGGAGTACTGCAGGCGCCGCCTCTAGGCTCGCGCACCCCTTCCTCAGTTACGGCGGTCGAAGGTCCGATACCAACTGGGGACCGGTCGCCAAGAGGAGGTGCACAAGACGAGCTGCATATCGCTGTTGCGATCTGACCACTAAAATTCAAATGTGCGCGATCGGTAGCTGCTAAATGCAAATGTGCGCATGGCGAACAAGGATAAAAGGCCAGCCAAGTTCTTGCTTAAAAAAACGCTGTCAGCAGTCACAGCAACGGGTGCTGCTGCTCGCCGCCTGCTAATTCCTGGTTCTGATGTCAAGCTGCTTAGTGGAGCTCTGCCTGCTAATTCCTGGTTCTGATGCCAAGCGGTTTAGTGGAGCCCTGCCTACTCATTCCTGGTTCTGATGCCAAGCACCCTAGTGGATCTCTGCCTAGGATTCTGAGTGCTGATGTCCTGCTGCCTGATCGTCGTCAACTGTCATATTCATGGAAGAGTTATTAGAGTTATGGAAGTTCCATAGTTTTAAGTTCCTTGTTTCCGTTCAGTAGGGAACTAGTTGTTAAGTTAATAAAGAGTTTATGTCAACATCGACGTGATTATTGACCAGAAAACCACACGCTACCTTCATTCCTTTTGTCGAACTGTTTCCCGAAAATGAAACATAACAGCTTTTTCTGTTTCCTCTCTTGAATTTTGTTCAATGGGATCCCGTATACCAAGCAGTTCCCGATCCCACAGTGAAGAAACAGGAATATCTGCTTCAGATAACATGGTTACGATATTCATACTTGCATCTTTTTTGTCAGTATATCGGGGTATTTTACCCATCAAAGTCCAACCTAACTTGGTTTCTAATGCTACTAAGCCTGTCTCTAATTCTTCTCGTCGAGTGAACGTCTGCACCCAAGAGTACTTCCACGGGACCTGCATTTTCTTGAATATCGGTTAAGAATATATTTTTAGCGTTCAATTCATGCATCCAAGAACCATTTTTTACACTAGAAATGTCATTACAAATGACATCATGATCTAAAGCATCTAATTTACAAATATAGTTACCGTCAAGACTACTCAAGTAAATTTTATAACACCTGTGTTTATACATCTTTGTTTTCGTTCCGATAAATAAAGAATGGCAAAATTCTTCTTCCCCCTGCAAATCAAAACCCAAATCTTCAGCAGTAGATCTCAAAATATACGATTTTTGCGATCCGGTATCGATGATAACCCTAGCTTTACGCTCTTTCTTAATACCATGTATATTAACAACAAGAGTTTGCAATATAACTTCATTCGTTGCACGAGAATGTAAAGAATCAACTGTTTTTTCATCAATATTTTTGTCATTTACATCTTGTTTGGGCGAATCAGACTTATTACATCTAACATTTGGGCACATGAACTTTAAATGTCTTTTAGAACACAATTGACACGTTATTTGAGATCGACATCTAGAAGCAAAATGACCCTTAGCCAAGCAGACCCGACATAATCCTTTCCCTTTTGTTATTGCAATCTTTTCTTCTAATGAGATGAAAAACGCCTTTTTACAAAAGCGAGTAGCATGATTTGCGAGTTGCGAGTTATGTTCCTTTGCACAAATCACACATAGGGCCCGTTTACATGTGCAAAAATGCGGAGTAAATCCCGGGACTTACACTGCTTTCTACCCCGCTTCCCCTACTTAGGGGAAAAAATGCGGGGTAGAAAGATTCCTGGTCGAAAGGAGGGTTAATGCAGAGTCAACCCCGCTTTCCCATGATGCATTGCGAGTTTTTCCCTGTACTCCGCTTTAACCCGGGATTTTCCATTTTCACATGTAAACGGACCTCTATTTCGTTCGAGTCATGAATGAATAATTCATTAGCAGATGGAAGCGAACGTTGGCTCTCTGCCAAGTGTTTCCGTTCGCGCTCACAGGGGAAAATGTCCGATCTACTTAATTTTATTTTTTTCTTCTGATTGCACTTCGCTTTTTAAAAACGAAACTATAGCATCAAGTGTTGATAAATCCTGTTCAGACTCAGTATTTCTTCTTTGCCCTTCAAATGATCGCAATATATGGGTCGGGAACGAACTTTCGACTAACGGATATAATACACTCATGTCCATTAATTAAGGATAATGAAGTTCAGGCAAAGAAAGAGAAAGAAGCAAAACAAATTTGACTTATTTGTAAAGTCTATTTATTAAACAAAAAGTAAAGAGCAAAAAAGATGCTATATGTTTGACATAATTAATAAAAATTGCAAGTTTTACTCCCTTGACCAAATTTCAAAAAATAACCTATTTACAAAAAACAGTATAACATGGTTAGTAGGATGGTAAATACGGAGTATGTCTCCCGGACGATGCAAAACAGGCCTGACAACGCCTAGGCATGCTGAGTATCAAATGATCAATCTGATCTTGGGGAATATTACACCACTCATCAAGCAATGCACTCCGAAGTTCCGGTAGACAGGTGGGAGGGGGTTGACGGGCTGCAATTCGTCTGCCAAGCATATCCCACACATGCTCTATTGGATTCAAGTCCGGTGAGTATGCTGGCCAATGCATACGGATGATATACTCCGATTGAAGGCATTCGTCTACAATGTTTGCACGGTGAGGACGGGCGTTGTCATCCATAAACACAAATTCAGCACCCATGGCGCCCCGAAACAAACGTACATGTTGTTCCAGAATGACATCCCGATAGATGTGGCCTGTCATCGTTACACTCTGAACATGCAGGTCAGTTCTGGAACCAAGAATAATTCCTCCCCAAACGAGCCATCCTGCACCACCGTAACGGTGTCTTTCAGTGGTGTTCTCTTGGTGGTAACGGGTACCTGGCGCTCTCCAGATGAATGTCCGGCGAGAATCAGACTCCAAACTAAACCTGGACTCGTCGGAAAACATCACACAAGACCACTGTTGCGGTGTCCACAATGCATGCTCTCTACTCTAGGTTAATCGCAGGCGACAGTGATTTGCGGTAAGTGGAACACATCTGACAGGCCTACGAGCATATAGACCAATGTGCCCTAAGCGTCTGTACACGGTCTGCCTTGAAACTGTCGTACCGGTAGCTGAAGAGAGCTGACGAGACAGGTCTGATGCTGTACTCCGTCTGTTTCTTTTGGCAGTAACTGCCAAATAGCGGTCCTCATTCGGCGTTGTAACTCGGGGGCGACCTGTGCTGTAACGTCTACTCACATTACCATCATCTTGGAATCGTTGCCAAAGCCTGGAGATGACACTCTGGGCGATTCCAAGTTCCTCGGATACTTCCAGCTGGGTACGTCCACATTCCAGTCGTCCGATAATTCTGCCACGTAAAAACATCATCCAAATGCCTCCTTTGTGCCATAACTATGCGGTTTTTTGCACTGAAAGGCTTTCACAGCGCTTGTGAACAGTTTTACTTCTTTGCCACCATTCCTTATATACCCCTCTCTTACACTCTCGTCATTGTGACGTACCATCCACGCCATCTGGTGGTTTCCTGTAATTTGCATATTCTTCTTCAAGATGTGTGTGATCATTCCACAGGTGAAATTTTTATTTTAGAGATCAATTTCTGTGTGATTCTGAATTATCCTTAATTTATGGACATGAGTGTATTATGCCGTATTGATCCGTAGTTACACCTAAACTACTTAGAGCCCGAAGTTGATTAGAAAGTTTATTATACAAAGCACTTAAAGAATCTCGTTTCTTTTTAGTAGCATTATTTAAAACAAGTTTTAACAATTCGCGTACATAGAAATCAATTAATAGTTCTTCCCGTTCATATCTTTCAGTTAGGCTTTGTACTGCCAAAGGGTAGTTTTCATTAGTAATAGGAAAAGATTCAATAAGCTCTCTAGCTTCCGACTTAATTTTTGTTAACTGAACTAAGTAATGAAATTTATCACAATTAGTTAAATTTTTATTTTCGTGTATGTTTTTAAAATGATTCCAGAAGGTTAACCAGTCTTTTAATTCACGGCCAAATTTATAGAGTTCAATTCAGGAAGTCGCGAGGATATCGTTTTATACAGATTCTCGCACACAGCCAAATGAGAATTATTGGCAGAATTACTGCCTTCATTAATATTTTGTTTGCTTTTAATATTCTCTAATACTCGTTTAGACTTTAATTCCATTCTCAAAGCTTTTTCTCTATATTCTTCTACAATATCAAATTCAGTCGTTAATTCAGTTTCGCTTTTTAATGCATCCAAATAATTATTATGGGTTAACTCTAATGAGTCCGTTTTTTGCTTAAGCAAATGTTAACACATTTCAATTTCTTCAGCGTTAGCATTTTCATTTGTCAACACACTTTCTAACTTAGTGTATGCTTTCGTAAATGCAGCGCACTGTGCTGTTTTATTTCGTTTAATAATTTCCATCTTTACTATCTTATTAAAATGGTTCATACATTCAATGATAAAAGTCAATGTTCAAGATATAACTATATCAATAACTTCAAAATGGAAATTCAATTTTCTTACCGTTATCAAACTCCAAAACAAAACTCGCCCACCCGGGGGCGCCATAAATGTAGTTTCTATTAGGATTGCTTATGTTACCCAACTAGCACACATTCGTTGGGCTATTGTTGGCACAAGGTTGTTACGTTGGGGAATCGTTGGATGTCCATATGGAAATGTCGGTATTCTGTTGGCTAAAGGTTGTGATGGCAAACGGTGGGTAAACAACCGTTGGCCATCGGATGGTTTAATGTTGTGTTGGGCAACCGTAAGTAAACAACCGTTGACCATCCGATGGCTGAATGCTGTGTTGGATAACCGTAGCTTAACAACGACGATTGCGCATGCGCAGATACACACATTCAGGAAACCGGGAAGCGATAGATTCATGTCCGTTCCGTTTCCGCCATTGCTTGTTATGATGTGTTGATACCAAAGCACATACACGGTAAACACGCTCACTTAGTGTTAAAATCCGGTCGCACCAATCGTCGCTACTAGCGCCAGTTTGTTTCATAGCGAACGGAGTCTTAACTATTTCGGTAAACAAACCGGTTTGGGTTTCTGGTCGTCTGCTTGCTACCTTCAGTGAGCTATTGAAACGCGAACTTACGTTCGAGGTTCGCGTTTCAACAACAAATAACAAGTAATTTCCCTGATCTTTCTTCACTTTCAAACTTGAGACTTCCGCGGTAATAATATACTAATGAGCGTATTACATAAATAAAGATGACACTTCATTTTATAAGATAAGAAAAATAATAAACTGTAATCTTGAAAAAATGAGCAACAATCATGAGAACTTTTTTTTTTTTGTGCTAATTTTTAAATATCACCGATATTAAAAAGGCAATTATACTTTAGTTTCCAATTAAAAATATTTCTTTAAATAACTTAATTACTTATATTTTAAATAAAAAAATTCTTTAAATAACTTAGAAAAAATCTAACAAATGGAACATAATTCAATTGCTTTTTTAATTACACTGCATTTTTAATATATATTACATGTTGAAGGACGATCCCCCCCCCAATGTATTTATTATTGTTACGAAAATCGCCAAGTGGGTGTATTTTGAAACAGTCCAATCAGCACAGTAAACAAAAATAACACTTTATTCACGGCTCGCAGCTCAATAGCTCAAAATAATACAAGAAACTTTAAAATGCGCTAACTAAAATCATAAATAAGCACAACAAATAACGCTATTCATTTCACAGAATCAACCGTGCGCTTCAAAGTCTATCACTCAACTGAACTCCCCGGAGAGAGATCCTAGCGCTTTTATAGAGATGATGACGTCACCAGAATCGCCGAGAAATTTCTGGAATAATCTTATCAAATTGAAATATGGTCTCGAGACATGATTTTTCTAGAAGCCACCATTTGTCGCCAAGGTCGCCAAATCCGTCGCCAAGCCGCCAAGATGATCGCCAAGTTTGTCGCCAAGACTACAGGGTAACCATTAGTGGAGGACCGCTATTATGCCTGCAAAACTAGTTTCACGGCGGCGCATCCAATACGGGGGCAAATTAAGTTATTATTTCGCAACAATACTAAATGCATACATATTAGTATACAATTTAAAAAGAAAAAAAAATTACCTTTGCATAAAAAGCTTTAACCTATTTCATTGTGAGTTAAGCCATAATGCAATAATGGTTGACTTTTGTTATAGTAAGCTTACATTAATAAAATCATGCTTATTATGAGAAAAAAATATTTTATATACTTAAGGTAAGCAGTTGATTTTATGCCAGTTGTACCTGTATGTTTCACTCTATAATACAAATAACAAAACTTATAATTAGCAATTAAACAGAAAATGATTAAAAGAAACAAAGCACATAAGTATTAGATAAATAATTATTGAACTCACCTCTAAAATTTTTATGGCTGGAGAGTTACCATCATCGGAGTACCTCTATTGCGCCTGCAAAACTAGTTTCACGGCGGCGCATGCAATACGGGAGCAAATTAAGTAATTATTTCGCAACACTGCTCCCCTCTTTAAAAAAACTGACGACCCGGCAGTCTAATCACACATCATTATGATCAGTAGCACCATATGGAGCTAAACGATTAATGTGGATGACTCTCGGATTTGAATTGGGCGACTTCTGGACTCTGTAGATAACATCGTTCAATTTCTTGACAACTGTATAAGGTCCTTCCCAGTTCTGTTGCAACTTAGGACTCAGACTTCTCCTTCGTCTTGGGTTATACAGCCAAACTTGATCACCCTCCTTAAATTGGTGATTCGTTGCTTTGGCGTCGTAACGAATCTTCATTCGGTCACTCGCCAAATTGATTCGCTCTCTGGCAAACGAATGAACTCTTTCTAATCGTGCTTCTAAATTACTCATGTAGTCATTCCGTGAGGAGGGCATATCACATGGTCGTCCGAAAACGATATCACTGGGTAATCGAAGAGGACGGCCGAACAACATCTCTGATGGAGAATATCCGGTCGTCGCATGAACCGCACTTCTGTAAGCCAGGAGGAACAGTGGCAAATATGTATCCCAGTCGGTTTGATTCTTCGAAACAAATATTGAAAGATGATTCAAAATTGTTCGATTGTGCCTCTCGACCATGCCATCAGACTCGGGATGTAACGGTGTTGTTCGAGTCTTCGTGATTCCCATATATTCGCAGAGTTCCGAAAATAGCGCTGAATTAAAATTTGTACCTTGATCCGAATGTAACATCATACGTACTCCATAATGAGAGATCCAGTTTCTAACGAGTTCTTCAGCTACAGTTCTTGCTACTGCAATCGCTTCTGGCCATTTGGTAAAGTAATCCATAAGGACTAAGACATATCGATTGCCTTTCGATGTTGTAGGCAGGGATCCTAGGATATCTAAAGCCACTCTTTCGAAAGGTGCGCCAACGTTATAGCGCTGCAAACGACCCTTGGTTTTTATTTTAGGTCCTTTCCGGGCACAGCAATCGTGGCATTCTCTACACCATTTTTCAACATCGGCGAGAAGTCGATCCCAATAAAATCGCTCCCTGGTTTTATTTAACGTCTTCATCACTCCAAAATGTCCTCCACTTGCACTATCATGAATCTCCCGCAGAACCTCCGGAATTCTGCTACGTGGGAGAATTAATTACAATCGGCTTGATCTTCCGTCATCGCTCTCCCATTTCCGATATAAAACACCGTCCTTAAGATGTAAAGAATTCCAAAGAGCCCAGTATCGCTTTGTAGCGGGACTCTCTGGCGCAATCTCTTGCCAAGACGGTCGATCCGCGGAATTTATTTTCTTCTCCAAAATTGGCCTAATATTGGAATCTTCTAACTGTGCTCTCTGGACTTCACTCGAAGCCCACCGATCCACAGTCGTTGCAGTCAAAACCTTCACGAAAGTATCCGTCTCCGGCCCGTACTTTTTCTCGGCGTTCACGCAGTGTTTACAGTCCTCTTTACAAGGTCGTCTGGAGAGAGCGTCTGCATTTCCGTGCGAAGTTCCTTTGCGATGTTCGATTTCGAACTCATGCTCCTGCAGCCTTTGGATCCAGCGAGCTATCTGACCCTCAGGTTCTTTAAAATTCAAAAGCCATCTCAAGGAAGCATGATCAGTCCGGAGAAGAAATTTCCGTCCATAGAGGTAGTGATGGAAATGCTCAATAGATTTAACAATAGCCAGTAATTCCTTACGAGTGACACAATAATTCCTCTCTGGCTTACCCAAGCTCTTGCTGAAGTAAGCTATGACACTTTCACCATTTTCTGTTCTCTGCGAAAGCACGGCTCCTATCCCTTCATTACTGGCATCGGTATCCAAGATAAAGTGTTTGTCAGTCCGGGGATATGTCAAAATAGGAGACGTCGTTAACGCCTGCTTTAAACTAATGAACGATTTCTCGCATTCCTCTGTCCAATTAAAACTTGCTTGGGCTTCAGTCAATTTATGTAAAGGTCTCGCTATTGTTGAGAAATTCCTTACAAAACGGCGATAATAGGTGCACACTCCGAGAAAACTTCGCAGTTCATGTACCGTTTCCGGACGAGGCCAATCAACAATTGCTTAAACTTTTTGTGGATCAGTCTTAACTCCGTCTGCAGAAATAACGTGACCAAGATAAGTAACTTCCTTACGTAAAAATTTGCATTTCTTCGGGTTTAGTTTAAGGTTAGCATTTTGTAATCTAAGAAACACTTTACGAATATTATTTAAATGTTCTTCAAACGTTTTTCCCACTATAATAATGTCATCTAAATATACTAAGCAGGCCTCAGACGAAAGTCCACGTAATACAGTTTCCATTAGTCTTTCAAAAGTAGCGGGGGCATTGCAAAGACCGAAAGGCATTACCTTAAAGTGCCAGAGTCCTTGTCCGGTGGTAAAAACTGTCTTTTCTTTATCTTCAGGTCGGATTTCGACTTGCCAATACCCGCTCTTTAAGTCCAACGTAGAGAACCACTGGCTTCCATTCAAAGCATCTAAAGTGTCATCTATTCGCGGGAGGGGATAGCAGTCTTTCCTCGTAATATCGTTCAGTTTCCGATAGTCGACACAGAAACGTGTCGATCCGTTCTTCCTTTTAACAAGAACGATAGGTGAGGCCCAAGGCCCCGACGATTCCTCTATTATGCTACCGTCCACCATTTCTTTAATCAGGCGTTCAGCTTCCTCTTTCTTTGCAAGAGGCAAAACGTCTTGGATACTGCTTGATTGGTGGATGATCACCTGTATTAATTTTATGTTGTGTCACATTGCAATGGCCCACATCAGCGTCACCGGTAGAGAATAAGTTTTGGAATTCCTGGAGTAATTTTTGCACTGCTATTCGCTGTTCCTTACTGAGTCCTTCAAGATTCTCCAACATTAGTTGAAAATGGTGACTATTAGAATATCCTTGAGGACGGGCGACGATATCCACCACTGGTTCACACGTCGCAATAACGGCCCCTTTTTCTACAGTCTTGGGTTTATTGTCCAAATTCAACACTCGAATAGGTATAGCTTCCCCTCCTAAATCCACGAGTGCGGCGGCTACCAAGACCCCTTTTAAGGAGAACTGGCTAGGAAAGTTCGTTACAACATACCGGAAATGTCCAGAGACTTCAGGAACCCCTTGGATAAGAAATTCAGATCTTGCGGGTATAGTCGTTTTCTCTTTCGCGAATATAGAACTGATTTTGAATACTGCTCGCTTCCTGAAAACAAGGGAATTTCCTCCCCTCCTGTCCGTATCTCGTTATTCTCTAAGTCAACGGTAAAGTTACGGTCAACGGTAAAGTTAAACTTTTGAAGGAAATCCAGTCCAAGGATACAAGGGTCAGTGATGTTAGCCACGTAGACCCTGTGCCGGAATTTCTTGGATCCACATTCAATAGATACATCCAGTTTTCCTTGTATCTCTGTCTTTTCACCGGTAGCGGTCTTAATAGAGACGCTTGGAGACGTGTAGAGCAATTGTTCCTTCAGTTTCATGGCGAAGTCCGACTTTAGAAGAGTGACATTCGCACCCGTATCCACTAGCATCAAACAAGGGACACCACAAATAGTTCCTTCAACATAAAGTCCAGTTTCTCCTCCGCTAAGTGCGGAGACTTCCAATTTCTCTTCAGGGGCTTTATTCAGGAAAGGCAGCCTCCGCCCCGAAAGACGCCTAAGACCTAGTTTTCCTGTTTGGGGAGAAGTCACGTCGCATTCTCTTTGCACGTGTCTCCTTTTGTGACGGTCACTTCGAACAGGTCATGTTCGGATTCCTTAGGGGAGAGCCCATTTTCCCAACAGCGAGACTATCCGATAATTCCTGGAGTGCCTTGAGTACAGAATCGAGTTTATCATCCTTTTCCTTGGCGGCGTTTCCCTCTATATCCACAGACCTTACATGTCTGGGTGTTTTCGAAACGGTTCTCGCAGCTTCATATTTCATGCTATACGCTAGAGCTGCCTTCAAATCTTTCGGGTCTACCAGTCTCGTAGAATTTTGTGTATCTTCGTCCCTGATAGCGTCGCGAAGTACTGGGCTGCTAAACTTTCTCGAACATCTAGGGGACATTCCGCGTAAGCTAGGCTCATCAATCGCTCAACATCAGCGGCTAACACCTGTAGACTTTCTCCAGGCTTTTGTCGCCTTGCTTTCAATTCAGTCCTATAAAACTGGGTAAGATGGCTATTTCCAAATCGAGATTCGAGAGCCTTTTCGACGGTCGGTAGGTCGTTCAACTTGTCATTCGGTATTCCTAGGAGAATCTCCGCAGCTGATCCTTGTAGAGAGGCCACAAGTTGACTGGCCTTGAAGCTATCCGTCCATCCGTTTGTAGAGCTCACGACGTCAAATTGAATCTTAAAAACAGTCCACGATGTTTGACCGTCAAATGTTAAATGCTTTACAGTCGGTCTAGAATTAATAATTTCTCGACTTGCCAAAATATTGCTTGGCTTCCTCTCAAGATCAGAAAGTCTCTTTTCAAAACCGCTGATTTGTTCTTGCACATCGCTGATCTGTCCTTGCACATTGTTTCGTACTCCCTCGATTTTTTCTTGTATGTCGCTGATCTGTCCTTGCACTTCGCTTCGTACTCCCTCGACTCTTTCATGCACAGATTGTATTTGAGTCTTCATTTCTTCTTGTCCTGAACGCATTTTCTCTTGTAGACTCTCTAGTCCCAAAGACATGTTTGACATATCTTTTTTCAGACTGTCTTGACCCAAAGACATCTTTTCTTCCATATCTAACATCATAGCAAACAATTTTTCCATTTTATCTTCCATGGCTGCTCTGGTTATTGGCATTCAAACAGATCCAGATCCCACCTCCTGACACCAATGTTACGAAAATCGCCAAGTGGGTGTATTTTGAAACAGTCCAATCAGCACAGTAAACAAAAATAACACTTTATTCACGGCTCGCAGCTCAATAGCTCAAAATAATACAAGAAACTTTAAAATGCGCTAACTAAAATCATAAATAAGCACAACAAATAACGCTATTCATTTCACAGAATCAACCGTGCGCTTCAAAGTCTATCACTCAACAGAGCCCCGGAGAGAGATCCTAGTGCTTTTATAGAGATGATGACGTCACCAGAATCGCCGAGAAATTTCTTGAACAATCTTATCAAATTGAAATATGGTCTCGAGACATGAATTTTCTAGAAACCACCATTTGTCGCCAAGGTGGACAAATCCGTCGCCAAGCCGCCAAGATTGTCGCCAAGACTACAGGGTTACCATTAGTGGATTACCGCTATTATGCCTGCAAAACTAGTTTCACGGTGGCACATGCAATACGGGAGCAAATTAAGTAATTATTTCGCAACACTATATTCAAATAGGAGATTGTAAATGCTACAGCTTCCAAACACACCTCAATGGAGAAAGTAAGGATAATCAAGGAAAATTACCACTTTTTGAGAATTCAAGATCATGAAATCTTGATTTCTCATGATTTTGAATCATACCTACAGCAAATGTAGTCAAGTAACTGATGAAATGTTTCTCCTGAAAATCATTTTAAACTTATATAATTGACTTAAACAGTTACATTAACTGGCCACATTATTTAATGTTATAGAAGGATTTCACATTTTATCATGCAAAAAGTCCATTACTAATGCTGCATCTCTTTCCTCAACTTAACATTAGTTATCCACATTTATTTCCAGTCACAAGCCTTGCTAATAGTTGAGTACGCTGTGTGACCTTATAAGTAAAGACAAGAGGAAAAATACAACCTGGAGACAATTATAGCTGATGAACCCTACTTCAGAATCTTATATCGGTATTCTTGATGAACCATACTTTAGGATCTTTGGTATTCTTAACCAGAAATTATATGTGTAAAAGGGATAAATATAATACAAAACTGCAGATTTATACTCATTCAAAAGGTACAGCACAGAAAATCTTGATAAAAAGATATTTATTCACACATTTTTACATAAATAGGTGATGTCTAATACATACATATAACAAATTATTGATTAAGATACATCAAAAAAAATTTAATTACCAACAAAGTCAACAAACAGATTTTTACAACATAGAAAAATTGTGCTTTATTATTATTGATAATGATAAAATACCAAAAAGACAGCATTTCCTAATAAAAAATTACACAGATGAATTTGGAAGTTAATACACAGCACCTCAGAAAAATATACAATAGCCAAGATTATTCATATATGGGCGATTCCAGAGTATTGTGCATATTGGGTAAGTGAATTTTGTGTTTGCGACTAACTTAAATACTGATGAAGGCGAACAGTTTTATTTTTAGTAAACAATATAACACTGCTTAAAAAAACTAATTTTTTCTTCTTACTTGTGATCAATTTGTTGCAGACATGATTTGCTCACAATACTGTAGAAACACACATGTACTATAATTATACACATACTACTACATAGACTATTATTCTAAGTTGTTCATGGCAATAGAAACATGGGTGGAAAACTAAAACTCGCATAATACTTTATGAATATTGCTAAATCACATAGTTTGGGGAAAAAATACTAATGAGGTTGGTATTGAAATGTTGCTCAGTATAAAAGAGGATGTTATATCAAAATTTGATTAATTTAAGTATAAACTTTGAATTTCAAAATTCCCCCCCCCCTTTTTTTGTACTAAATTGGAACACAGAACCGGGATAAGATTGGCAAAAAGGTAAAAGAGTGATATACACAAGCAAAGTATTTGCAGAGGTGATTTTATTTGTATATAGCATGCATGTGAAAGATGTTTTAATAAGTTAAACATCGGAACATGCTACATGATAAAAATATTACAGTTTATTTTTTCAGTAAGTATGCGAAAAAGATTATAAATCCCAATTGAATTATTTACATTATATTTTCAGTTTGCAAAGTTTTAATGCATCATGAAGGGCATTTTACTTCGGTATACTCATTAACAAAACTTTGTCTGTGGAAATTTTCGCACATATTTCAAAATAAAATGAATACGCTGGAAATCTTGACAAAGGGAGGGGATACCGGTGTACTCTATCAGTGTCTTCCTCTGCGCCCATAAACAATACTTTTGAATCATCATTAGACAGATAAACTGCACTGCTTACAAACACAATGCATTCATAAGTTCCTAGGAGATCATATATTCCTTTAATTTTATTTTTTCTCGTTTTGTGCCTGATGTTTTTGCCAAAGAGGAAAAATGGCCCAGCAGACAAGTACTTTCGACGTTTTACATGTACAACTCTGACAACAATGAAATATGCTGTTGTAATATGTTTCAGAAAGGAAACTAACAGATTTTTTTTTTAATGTATACTTACCTAAGTACAAAAACATTTCGGAAATGGCTTCAAAATAACATAGAGTTACAAATGATAAAGGCTGTGTGAAACACTGAGCAGAAAAAAAGAACCATATTTTCCTTAATTTTATTTTTTCCCATGTATTCCCTTAATTTTATTTTTTCTTTTCTTGTGCCTGATGAAAATGCCAAAGAGGAAAAATGGCCCAGCAGGCAAGTACTTTTGACCTTTTACATGTACAACTCTGACAACAATGAAATATGCTGCTGTAATATGCTTCAGAAAGGGAACTAACAGATTAAAATTTTTAAAAAATGTATACTTACCTAAGTACAAAAATAACATACAGTTACAAATGATAAAGGCTGTGTGAAAGTCCCACAAAATTTCTGGGGAACAGAGATGACCAGGAACTTCCATAAGATATTGCAGAAAGGCGTAAAGACTACATCAATACTAGTTCTTGAGAAAATTTGCACAAAAAAAATGAGGAACTGTTTTCAAATAAGGCATATTTACAAATGATAAAGGCTATGTGAAACACTGAGAAGAAATGAAGAACCATATTTTCCTTAATTTTAGTAACAAAAAGAGATATCCATAAAGGCAGACCAACTTTGTCCAAGATGTTCACAAAGTTTCTGGGGAGGATGACCAGGAACTTCCATCAGATATTGCAGAAAGGCGTAAAGACTACATCAATACTAGTTCTTGAGAAAATTTGCACAAAAAATGAGGAACTGTTTTCAAATAAGGCATATTTACAAATGTTACTGGCTGGATGGAATACAATTCAGAAATAGAGAACTTGCTTCTGGAGTTAAAGAAGTAGATACCAGTGAAGGCAGACTAACATTGTGGAGGATGTTAGGGTGTTAGCAGACTTTCTGGGTAATAGGGAAGAGCAGGAACCCCCATCAGATATTGCAGAAAGGCGTAAAGACGACATCAATTCCAGTTCTTGAGAAGACTTGCACAAAAAATTAGGAAATGTTTTTGAATTTAGAAAATGTTTTATCATTGGGATTCATAAAACACTATGCACTGAAATGGTCTGCACAGGCTCGATATGACTGATTCAGTTTTGCAGGTGTTTTTCCAAAATGTTTCGGATTATTCACAATCCTCATCCATTGCTGACACCTGCAACTAACAAAATTTAGAAATCAAATTAAATGAACATGACATGATTAGCATTCATGAAAAAATAAATCATTACTCAGTTAATGCAACATAATTTTTAAATGAGTCTGAAGACAGAAAAAGTTACAGTGGAACAAATAAAAAGCAGTTTTAACCTCTCTGTTGTGATTAAATATATATTGTTGACATATTTTAATATCTAAATATTTGACTTCATTTTAAGTAAATTAACTTTTAAAATTCCTTGACCGTTTCAAAAAGAGGTGCCGTAAAATAAATCATTTCCTTAAATTTCCAAAATACAAATAGATTCAATAAAGCAACAAAAATAAACTTAATATGGCTTAGTGATCGTATAGATTTAAAAGCTGTACATGACGTTGGTGTTACATCTAAATTTCTGCAAAAACCCTATGAAGTTCGAGTGAAAAAGAAAATGCACACAAACAAAAGAAATAAAGTCTATATAAGTTGAACAGTTCATTTATTAACACTAACCTTAAACAACTATAATAGATTTAAACACCTGAAGCACCAGCTATCTCTTAACAATGTATTTACAAGCGATCTTAAGGAATTATAATCTTTAAATCTGCCCAACTTTTTCACATATTTTGATAATTTCTAGATTATAATGCACTAACATAACATTTAGCTTGACAAATTTTACCAAATTACAATTATCTTCCAACATAAAACTTATTGCTGAACATACCAAAACAATTCACATGAGGCACTCTAGAACCTAATCTTTAAACATCTACTTCATTTAGTCCAAAGACTAAAGAAATTTATTTTGATTGATCTTAATAAACCCCAAATTAAACAATATTACCAGAAAATATCACATATTAATGCCTCTTATTACCCTTTAAAAATTAGCTTACATTTCCGGCATAACCCCACATGTCACACAAAAAAAAATTAAAGTGGCTGACAGAAAAAAAAAATATTAGTTAAAGGAAGCATGCATAAAAAAAAAAAACTTATCCATGGGTTAATGATTGGAGGGCCCTCCTAGGAATTTTTTTCACTCAAGTCTCATTGTCCAAAATCCTTCCAAAGACGCCGTCCATTGGTGCCATCGCTCCAGTCGTCTATCAGGGAAAAAGCTGCAGCAAGGGTAGTCTAGACCACAGCAGGAACAGGAGAGAGAGACGCCGCTTCTCGTGCAAATATTTATAGCCATCATCATACTCTCGTACTCAGCCTTCGATTGCTGCAGCGAAATGTTGGCCATTGAGTTGATGTTTAAGTCAGCACTCTTTATTGACTTCGTAATTACGGCCTCGAAAAATTACTTTGTAAATAACGATGTGTATATTTTAGTAAACGAATATTCTTTGCACTTCCACTTGAATTTAATAACACCTTATTAATTATTTGCAAGATGTAAAACACATCGTGAACGGCCGTAAAAATTCTTGTTCCTTGAATCTGGCAACGTCAAAGACGCGGGAACGCATGTATCTGCCGGGATCGTACTGACTCCCAAAGAAAATGGCTACCCAGTAGTGATTGTTGTAAATCAAAAGAAAATTAGTAAAAAAGTAATTTGTTAAAATTTATTAATGTTAATATATTAATTAAGGGAACTAGAAGATCGTTATATAAAAAAAATTTTGTCAGCCACACAAAAAAAAGTCAGCCACCAAAAAAAAACACAAAAAAATACTAAATGTAAAATTCATTATCAAAATCAGTAAGGTAGTTTTCAACATATGTGCAACCCATTATGAAAGAAACTATATCAGGTATTTCACTTAGAAAAATCTGTATCTGTCATTTAGCGCGCAATTAATGACAAGCACATGGATCTCTAAATAACAAATACAACTGACACAAAACCCCCCCATAATGTCCTCACATACCCCAAAAACTTAATTTCTCTGGGCAAAATTATCCTAAATATAACTTTCCTTAATTATTTTCATTTTTCAAAAAAAGAACTTTTAAATACAATAAAACCCGTTAATTTACCACTTAGTCCAAATGTTATTTATTCCCTACGACATAACAAATACCTTCCCCTTACGGAAAAAAATTGTAAAACAATTTTTTTTGTTGTTTACCTGTGCAAATGGCATAACACATCATAATCACAAAACAAACATTATCGAAACTGATCATATAACATGTATCATTCTCAAACACCATACAAAAATCAACCGTTACTACAAAGTGTGTTGTTGATAATAGTTTTCTTTGGCCCCGACACATCATGGAAAAAAAATATATATATATAAAACACTATATCACACCTTGACTAGCACTTCATTTATAATTTCAACAATACGTGACAAAGATACAACATCTCACTCGGTGAATTGTGAAGACTTTAGTGCAGATAAGTCCATTGTTTAGAAAGAGTCTTGTTTTATGAAGATGGTAAAACAAAACGTCCATAATTGTCCCATTTCATTCCATATGTAACCGTAACTCCTTAATCAAGCTTGTCATCACACTAGAGATTCACCAGAAAGTCCACACCTCCATCTGCAGCTGTCAGTGTAGTCTCTGATGTCCAGTCTTCACTTAAATCACACTTTTTTTTTTGTTAAATATTGACCATACACAGTAAAACATTTTAACACATAAATAACGAAATATTATTTTAAAAAACCCTGGGCATTACGTGGACGTAAATTATACCCTTCTTTTGGTTGTGGAGTAGAAATAACTTGTGTACTAGAGTCTGACAGGCCATCGTTACCAACATTACTTTGCTCATTCTCTGTCGAGTGTTCAGAATTACTCTGATCAGAGCTGGACACCGTATCACTGTTTTGGCTATCACTTGTGACCTGACCTCCTCTATTACCACCTGCGAGTCATTATTGGGATCTACTGGACTTGTGTGTTCATATCTCCTACGCCTACAACAAGGTAAAAATTGATAATTGAGGGGATATATGTCTTGCTCTACATCCTCTAAAACAGGCTCATCATCCGCCTCTTCAATCTAACTCAGGCATGGAAGGAAATACTATTCTTTCAGTAAGTTTAGTTAATCTGTCTACATGAACCAATTGTTGATCATTGGGATTGTTTACATGTACGACTATATAATTTACATTACTTGTTTTCTCCTTAACTCTATAAATCCCTTTGTTCACTACTGTGAATTTCTTAGATTGCCCAACTTTCAGCTGAGGTGTGTACAACAAGACTAGATCTCCTACAACTATTTTCTTACCCTTACAGTGTTTCTCTCTATATTTCTCTTGAGTTTCAGCCGCCTTTATTAAATTATCTTTGACTATTTTAAATGTCTTTTGTAATCTGACCTCTATGTCCTCACTTAAATCTCGTGTGTCTGCATATGACCTGAAAGTGGGTTTAACAATCAAATCCACTGGTAGAGTAAGATCTCTTCCATAAATCAAATGAGCAGGAGTGTCTTTTAATGCTGAGTGTATAGCTGTTCTATGTGCCAATAAGGCAAAATGTAAATGCTTATCCCAATCATGGCCAGTTTTATCTACTAAAAATTTTAACGAATTGATAATTGTGGCATTCACTTTCTCGACCACGCCATCCGAACTTGGGTGATAACTCGTTGTGAAATGTTTTCCAATTTTAAGTTTATCATAGACTTTAAGAATAGCTTCAGGCAAAAAGGAACTACCTCTATCTGTTATGAGATGTTCAGGTATGCCATGTTGGCATATAAATTTTTCAAAGATAAAAGTTATCGTATGGGTTTGTAAGTCTGTTACAGGGTAAGCTTCAACCCAACGTGTAAAATAATCACTTATAACAATAACATGTCTGTGTCCTGCCTCAGTGATTGGAAGAGGTCCAACTGCATCCATTCCTATCTGTTGAAAAGGTCTACTGGTAACTTCTATTCTTTGTAATGGCGCCTTTTGGTTTTTCTTAAATCCCTTTCTTTCCTGACACGGTATGCAAGACTTTACATAGTTTAAAACATGTTTATATAGTCCCCACCAAAAATATTTGTCTTTTATTCGTAGTAAAGTTCTTTTGAAACCAGGGTGTGCAACCGTGGGAGAATCATGAGCTAAAGTTAAAATCTCTGAAATTAATCTCTTAGGTATAACCAACTTTTCTGGGTGACTCTGTCTATCATTAGAATTGTGTTTTAAGCAATAAAGTAAATTGTTTTTCTTAAAAAAGGTCATCTCATTAATTCTAAGTTCTACATTATCTTCATTTAACTGATTTAGTATTTCAGCACATTTACTGTCATTTTCTTGTAATGTTTTAACCCTGTCTGTTGAAAGAGATTCAGTGTGGACTTGTTCGACAACATTGATGGCATTTACAGGTCTCGACAACACATCAGCAGGAACATTTTGCCTACCTGGTATATGTTTTATCTCATAATTGTATCCCTGTAAACTTAAAGCCCATCTTGTGACTCGACCACCATCTTTTAGTTTAAGTGCATATTCCAAAGATTTTTGATCACACCACAAAATGAATTTCTTACCCCCATACAAATAATTTCTAAAATGATTGATGCCCCACAACACAGCTAATGCCTCTCTTTCGTATACACTATATCTAGTTTCAGCATCATTTAGACGTCTACTGGCATATCCTACAGGGTGTAAACAACCATCCTCCCCTTTTTGGCTTAAAACTGCTCCTATTGCAACACCTGAAGCATCAGTGTTTAGAGTAAATTCCCTGTTCATGTTTGGAATAATTAAGCATGGATAAGATATTAATTTCTCCTTTAAGGTATCAAAAGCGATTTGTTCATTATCCCCCCAGTTAAATTTTACTGATCCCTTAGTTAATTGTGTTAAAGATAAGGCTATTTCAGCAAAGTTATGAATAAATTTTCTGTAGAAATTGCATAGACCCAAAAACGAACGTACATTCTTCTTAGTCTTAGGTACTGGAAAGTCTTTAATAGCATCAATATTACGTGTATCGGGAAATATTTTTCCATTTGTTACTTGAAAACCCAAATACGAAATCTTGTCTTTAATTAATTGGCATTCTCCTGGATTTATTTTGAGGTTGTGTTTTCCTAACCTAGTGAAGACTACATCTAACTTTTCAAGATGTTCCTCAAAAGTTGTTGAAGAAATAATTAAGTCGTCTAAGTAAGTATTTATGTTCCAATTGTTTAACCCAGCCAAAACAATATTAAGTAATCTTTGAAAAGAAGACGCAGCATTTTTGAGTCCCTGAGGTAGACGATTAAAATGAAATAAACCAAATTCTGTCGTGAAAGCAGACTTATGTCTATCTTGTGGATCGAGCTCCATTTGCCAATACCCCGAGCAAAGATCAAGAGATGAGAAAAACTTTGCTCCTTCTAAGGAATCTAACAATTCGGAAATCAAAGGCAAAGGATAAGGTAAAGGCATCGTTTTCAAATTAAGCTTCCTATAGTCACAAACTAATCGGTAAGTGTTATTTTTCTTCTTTACTAAAATAACAGGTGCTGCATAAGGAGAGTCGCTCATCGATATTATTCCTGCATCTAATAACTGGTCTATCTGAGCTTTTAATTCTTCCCTTAAAGCATAAGGAGCCCTATAGGGTCTTTGTCTAACGGGTAACTCATCGGTGAGATAAATTCTGTGTTTCAAAGTTTTGCACCCTGTCAGTTGCGACACAGATTAGGCAAAAACTGACTTATGTTTATCAAGTAGTGACATTAATTTAATCTTTTTCTCTTCTTCTAAATGATCCAATTGAAATTTCCCCCCATATAAATCAAAATCATCCTCCAACGTCCTAACTTCCCCAACGTTTACGTGAGTGGCCTCCGATTGTACAACTTCAACAGGTTCAATTTGAACAATATTAGTGTTTTTATTTATATGGATTTTACAGTTAGAAAAATTGGCTACTTTAACAAAAAAGCTGTTATTACTATTATTGTCATTGATCGAGTGAGATATGGTCCAATCACTATTTAAGGAATGTGTAGATGGTGAAATTAATACATGAGGAGTGTTTTGAAAATTTGCTTTTACTTTAACTTCGATTATCTGCTCGCTTAAAGGAGGGATTATATGTTTCTTTACACTATAACCAAAAACAAACTCTTTTTCTGTACAAATACAATTAACTTCATTATCCACTGAACTATTGTCCCAAAAAATATCCCCTTTCTCGTGTATTAATTTTGAATGTGGAATATCTATGATTAGGTTATTGTCTTTTAAGAATTGCATGCCCAAAATAATATCATAGTTTACATAAGTAGTAGGAGCAATATAAAAATCTGAATGTATTGACAAATTTCCCACTTTTAAATCCACCTTAATTTTGTCATTTAAAAACATATCGTTGAGGGTTATGCCTACTACTCTTAAAGCACAAGATTCCCTATCCAAAATTAAATTCTCTCTGATCAACCTTTCCGTAGTCTCTTTCTTCATCAAATTAATCGAAGCTCCCGTATCAATTAAAGCTCTAAGTTTGATTTCCCCTACTTTACAGATTATTATGGGCAGTTTGTCTTTGTTGTTGTGGGTAGCGTTGATTTGCATGCACTCATGGGGTCGAGTCAAAGACGGTCGTGCACCTCCGCTTTGCCCCTTCTTTAGTTTAAATTATCCCTTCTATTATTTCTAAAACCTTGCGATCTGTTCTGCCTCTGATTTCCCCTTTCCCTACAAAATCGGCTTATGTGTCCGGGCTTTCCACAAAAATAACAAATTATGTGTTGTTGTTGTGTCCTCGTGGCTGGCTTATGCGCTACAGCCTCCTGTAATTTTGCCATGTCCTGCTCTAATTCTTGAATTTTTTTGTCGTTTTCTAGAGAGGTAGCCTGTAGTAGATGTTTAATTTCTTGCAAATCTCTCTCTATCGGCGTGACCTGTGAGCTCACCGCTCCAAAGTTAATAGTGGCTGAACTCTGTTCTAGACTAGCGCATTCCTCCTCCTTGAGCACTAACTGCCAAATGTCTTCAAATTTTTCGTGTTTCTCTGACATGACAAATCTCCTAACAGATGGCTGTAGCCCAGCCAAAGCCTGTGAGACAAGCATTTTCTCCCTGCTCGTCTCATTCTCAAAACATCTATGTTCCAATCCTTGTAATCGTGATAAAAACGTTCGAGGGGCTTCCATGTTACTTTGTGTACACGTGGTAAATTGAAGGAGATAATTTGTGGAGCCCGTTTTTGTGAATCTGTCTTTTAGTGTTTTCTTGAAAGTCTCTAACTTGGCATCATTTAACTGAGGCTGTGATCTAACAAATCTAGCAGCCTCCCCTACTAATTTCGTTTTAGTTACAAATAACATGTGGTCTTCGGACCATCCCGCGAATTTTGCTACCTCCGAAATACAGTGGTGAAAACCCAGACCTATGTATACTGAATATGTATTTTTTTTCTGAAAACTTGGGGGAGTATATGTCAAGTTGACACAACGTGCATATTTTGTAATGAAAAATTATTAAGACAAATCCTAATTAATATTGTCTAAATTTAAATTAATAATCTATTCTAAATTTAATTTAAAAGTTTTTAACAATAACTGTTTTCTAAAGCTTTCAATTTTCCTCTTGGCCTTCTCAATTACAGCGCATTAAAGTACTTCTAAAGCATTTCCCTCTTATCAGCTGCTTTGAAATAAAATAACAGTTGACGCCAGTTTTCTCTCCTGCTAAAAGAATTATAATAACAACACCTCTTCCTCGCTTATTTCTCTGCTCCGCTGAAACAGGTGTGTTTGCGGTTTTGCCCTGCTGCGCAAGAAGCATATTGCTCGAAAAACACGTGCTAAAATTTGTTCTAGAAAGTTCGAGCTTCCTTTTTCTACAGCAATAGTCTAACGGTCATTCTTAAGCAGTTGGAGAGTAATTTTCGGAGGGGGCAAGCCACTCACTTCATGTGAGGAGGCTTTTGCCTACCGACACGTAATATATACCGCGTTCCTCGCCGCGTTCTTATACCGCGGGATTCGCATCTACGCCAATCACTTTATGGTGACGGAGGCGTTCACCCACCGAGGTACCTGGCCGCTTTGCATGCTGTAATTTTCTTCTGAAGATGCTTCCCCTAGTCATCATGTTTTTGTATGTGTGTTTTCCTCAAGTTCCTATGCTGTGTAAATGTGCATCGTTTTCAATTGTTATAATCCATTAAGTATATTATAATTTTTCGAAGGTCTGAATAAAAGTATGTGTTCCTGCACAATCCTGTTGGACTTCATTCAGTTGTTATGTACTTAGAGTACAGATGCCAGCACTAAGCAGTGGCTGGTTAGGTAGCACTTATTTTCTATTTTTGGATAGGAAGTGAATTCAGGTGTTGCTGACTAAAGTGATTTAAATTGGAGGTGGAGTTTCGCCTTCAGCTCGTGCGTTCAGTTCGCCCGGTAATGTTGGCGGCAATTTGATTCATGCCTAATTATTTGTTGCTTTTGTGGAATTATTTTGCCTTTATGAAATATATTTTAATTAAAGCTGAGTTTTTGAAGTTAGTTCGCCTTGAGTTGGCGATAGTATTTAATGTTCAATTGTTCGGCATGTGATGTGATGTTTTGTGTCGTCCAATAAATAAGTTCAAGAAAGTTGTGACATGTCTTCTTATGTTCAAGCAACATAAGAAAGTGGAGGCACCGGCGAGATTTGGATTTGTGAAAGATAAGTGTTTTGATTTTTATTGGGATTGTATTTTTAAAAGTTATTATATTTTATTTGATCTGCAATGGCAGAAGAAGAACTTGCAAAAATAAAAATGGAAAGGGGTCGTCTTAAAGCCTCTCTTACAAGATTGGAAAATAATTTCGATAGGATAAATGGTAAAAACGAAATTAATACTCGGTTGCATAGATTAGATGAAGTGTTTAAAGAATTTGAACGGCTGGATAATTTAGTTAGTGAAAAGGATTCTGAAATTGCGGAAGTTGAGGAAAGATATTTTTTCCTGAAATCTGAATTTCAAAATAAGTTAGATGCGTTGATTACTACAGAGCAATTAGTGACGAATGAAACGCAGAGTGTTGTTCAATCTGTTCATACTGAAAGTCAGAACCAAAATGTTAGGCTTCCAAAATTGAACATACCAATTTTTTCCGGTAAATTTATGGACTGGAATAACTTTAAAGATATGTTTATAGCAACTGTTCATGCTCAAACATCGTTATCCAAGATTCAAAAATTTCAGTATCTTAAAGGGTTATTGTCCGATGAACCTGCCTTATTAATTAAGCATATTCCACTGTCTAATGATTCATATGAAGAAACATGGGGGAAATTATTGGATCGGTATGATAAGAAGAAGCAAATTGTACAGTCGTTAATTAAAGTATTTATAGATCAGAAATCAATTAGTCACCCGAACAGTGTAAACTTAAGAAATTTGTTGAATACAAGTGATGAAGTCATTCGAGGGTTGAAAGCTATTGGGTTGGCAACAAAGTAATTGCGTTTTTCCGTATGTCAATATTTTGCCTGGCCAAAACTACTGAAGTTAATTATGCGAAATTTGGCACGTACGTGAGTTCTTCAACAGAGGTGCTAGATCAGAGGCAATTTTGCAAAATTCGTAGTCTTAGGGGGGGTAAGGGGCCAAAAAGTTCTTTTCACATATCCCGCGTGATCTCAAATAAAAATAGAGATATCCGTGAAATTCTTTCTGTAAAATGCAGCAGTCACGAATACCTAAAAATTAATTTCAGGACATTTTTAATATTGTCCTCTAAGGAGGATAGAAGCGGAAAAAGGGGGAGGGTGGCCATCTTTTATGGACGAAAAAAAATACTGCCAGTGAAATTCTTACTTTAAAATGTAACAAATATGAATCGTATGTTCAGGCACAGCTTACCTGTAATTAAAAACTTGTTGAAAACTTGTTTGCTTGAATTTTATACAAGAAAACGCAATTACTTTGTTGCCAACCCAATACTTGTGAGGAAGCTACTGATAGAGATCCATGGTTAATTTATTTATTGTTGCGAAAGCTTGACGTCGAGACAAGAAAACAATGGTCTATAAGAAGTGCAGAGATTGATTTCCCTACTTTAAAGCAATTTTTTGAATTTTTAAATGTAAGGTGCTCTTCCTTGGAATTAATTGCTAATAATGACGATGTCAGGCCTAAAAATGTCAATTATATTGAATCAGGAAGCAATGCTGAAAAATCCACTCGAAGGTGTATGAAATGCCAGGGAACGCATCCATTATATAAATGTGGAAAATTTAAGGGTATGGATGCCTATGCCCGAAAGAATTTTGTTAAACAGAATAACTTATGTTTCTTGTGTTTAAATTCTCACAAGTTGAGGGAATGTCCATATACCCATTTGAAGTGTTTAAAATGCCAAGGGAGTCATAATACACTTATACATGAAGGAAATAAAAGTACTTCGTGTACTGCGAAAATTCAGGGGAGGGTAACCCCAGTCTCGAACGAAAGGAGTTGCAATGACGAGGATAGTGGCTCTAAATTAATATCTAATGAAACAAAGGTTATTGCGAGTGCATCTTGTGACAATTCTAAGTATATTTCTTTTTTACCTACAGCTGAAATTTTAATTTATAACTCTGTGGGTGACGCATTTCCCTTTAGAGCACTCCTGGATTCGGGATCAGAATGGTCCTTCATAAGTGAAAATGCTATGACTATTTTGAATTTAAAAAGAAAAAACGATCGCATTGTTCTCAAAGTTATTGGAGGAGTGGAGGCTGGGCAGACAAGAGGTTCAGCGACTTTGAAAGTTGGTTCAAGGTTTTCGGATGAGTTTTAAGTGTTCATGCCTATATACTAAACAAAGTTACATCTTATCTTCCTACTGAGTCATTGGATGTAAGGAATCTTGATCATCTTAAAGGTATCAATTTAGCCGATAAAAACTTTATGCAGTCAAGGGAATGTGATATCATTTTGAGTTCCGACACTTTCTTTCATATTATACGACATGGAAAAATTGTGGGAGAGGAAAATCAGCCGATTGCTCAGAATACAATGTTTGGTTGGGTGATAGTTGGAAGAATTCAGACTGATTTCAATTCATCGCGTTTTGCACACTCTCATTTTATAAGTAATTATGAAAATGAAAGTAACATCGACGTAATTCTTAAAAAATTTTGGCTGACAGAGGAAATAAATGTTAAAAAACAGCATTTATCTGAAGAGGAAGAATTTTGTGAACAACATTTCCAGTCAACATATAAAGTAAATGAAGACGGTAGATTTGTAGTGAAGTTACCAATTTATAGGGATGTAAATCTGTTGGGGAATACTAAAGGAATGGCAATTGCGAGATTATATGCAATGGAAAGAAAATTTCTGTATAACAAGGAATTTGAGAGGGATTATGGGCTATTCATGAATCAATATGAGGAACTTGGACATATGACACCTCTTGGCGAAAATTTAGAACTTACCAAGAATAAAATTTACTATCTGCCGCATCATTCAGTTATCAAGAGTGATTCTATTTCTACAAAATTGAGAGTTGTATTTGATGGTTCTTGCAAGCCTCCGGATGGGAACTCCTTGAATTCTATTTTAGCCGTAGGTCAGATTTTGCAACCAGATTTGTTTTTCATCCTTACTCGATTTAGACTACATCGAATTGCCTTTTCTGCGGATATCCAACAGATGTATAGGCAAATATTAATTGATTCAGAAGATCAGGATTTTCAAAGAATAGTTTGGAGGAGGTCAAGGGACTCTGATATTAAAGAATATAAATTGAAAACAGTTACATATGGTACATCTGCTGCTCCATATTTAGCAACACGTTGTTTATTTCAAGTTGGGAAGGACTTGGAGGAGGGGGATCCTGCAGTTTCTTCTATAATAAAAGAGTGCTTTTACATTGACGATTTGATGGCTGGAGCGGATTCTAGTGAAGAGGCAATTGGATTAATAAGAAAGCTTTCTGATAGATTGGAATTCCGAGGTTTTCATTTAAGGAAATGGCGATCCAATTCCTCTGAGGTACTGGAACATTTGTCTCTCAGTCCTTTCGATTTACCAGCTTTGGAAATTCATCCTGACGAGTGCTCTAAGGCTCTGGGATTAAACTGGGATTCTACAACTGACTGTTTTATATTTAATGTTAATTTGAAATTAAGCGAGGAGATCACTAAAAGAACATTTTTATCTCAATCAGCAAAATTGTTTGATCCGTTGGGTTTCCTATCATCTTGTACAGTATGCATTAAGATTTTTTACCAATAATTGTGGTTATTGAAATTAGATTGGGATACTCCTCTTCCGGAAAGTTTAAAGGTAAAATGGCGAGCATTTCAGAAGGATTTTGAACAAATATGTTTGATTCGTATTCCTCGATGGATCCAGAACGTGGGTAAACAACTTGTGTTGCATGGTTTTTGCGATACTTCGGAATTAGCATTTGCAGCAGTTATTTATGTGGTACACCAAGACGGTAATAAAGTGAATATCCTGATGTCTAAAACTAAAGTTTGTCCGTTGAAACCAGTGTCCATTCCAAGATTGGAGCTCAACGCTGCGTTGTTGCTCTCAAGAATGTATTCCAGTGTGGTAGATGTATTTCATGAGTATGTCATCGAGTTCCACGCATGGACAGATTCTCAAGTGGATTCTTGCGTGGACAGATTCTTGCGTGGTTGTCATCTCATCCTCGGTGCTATAAACCTTATGTTGCTAACAGAACTTCCGAAATTTTGGACCTGGCTCCATTTGACTGTTGGAGATATGTGCCCACAAGGGAAAATCCAGCTGACGTCGCCTCAAGAGGTTTGACTCCTAAACAACTTCCCGAGTGTTCCTTATGGTGGGAGGGACCGCCCTGGCTTTCCTTAAGTACTGAGAATTGGCCTAAACAACCAGAAATTAAACTCCGTTGATGCTGTGGTGAAAGAACAGAAAAAGACTAAATTTTGTTTTCCCGTAATTGTAAAGAACTGCATTATTGATTCACTATTTGAAAATTATTCATCTTTTTCTAAAATTGTAGATATTTTTGCCTTTTGTATTAGGTTTATATTGAATTGCAGAGAAAAATGTAACAAAGTTAACGTAGTTTCTAAAGGTAAGATTACTCCTTTGTGTACCACGGAAAGAAAAAATGCAGGTAATTTCTTGGTTTCTTATGTACAGAATTTATATATTTCAGATGAAATAAGTTGTGTGAAATCTTGTAAAGCAGTTTCAAGGAAAAGTTCTTTATTAGGTCTTTGTCCATTTATTGATAAGGACGGCTTACTGAGAGTGGGAGGTAGACTGTATAACTCACCTCTCTCATATAATGCTAAACATCCATTGATTTTGCCAGCTCAGCATAAAATAAGTGTTTTAATTGTAAATTATTTTCACGTTGTGTATTTACATGCTGGTTTGAATTTATTGTTAGGTATTATTCGTCAGAGTTATTGGATAATTGGTCTTAAAAAACTTATTAAGAGTTGTATACATAAATGTATAAAATGTTGTAGATATAGAGCAACCACTGCACAGCAGCTGATGGGAGAGCTTCCTGTTGATAGAGTCACTCCTAATAGGCCTTTTTCTATATGTGGCATTGATTATGCAGGGCCAGTTGGTATTTTAAGACATCGTGGCCGAGGAGCTAAAACTACTAAAGGTTATATCGCTATTTTTGTTTGCTTTGCGACAAAAGCGCTTCATTTAGAGCTAGTGAGTGACCTTTCCTCTGAGGCATTCATAGCTGCACTTAAGAGATTTTACTCACGTAGAGGAGCTCCAAGTTCAATTTATTCGGATAATGGGACAACATTTGTAGGTGCCAAAAGGAAACTATCAGATCTATTTAAATTTGTTTCCACCATCAATGAAAACGATAAAATTAGTTATTATTTATCGCAAGTAAATATTGAATGGCACATGATTCCCCCAGTGAGTCCTCACTTTGGTGGGTTGTGGGAGGCAGCAGTGCGCTCTGCAAAGTTTCATCTTAAGCGCGTAATTGGAAATACCAACTTAACATTTGAGGAGTTGTGTACTCTTTTGACTCAGATAGAAGCTTTATTGAACTCCAGACCACTTACTATGGTGGGTAGTGAAAATGATCCCAGTGATTTAAATGTATTAACTCCATCACACTTTTTGATAGGTGATGTTATTACTTCTCCAGCTGAACCTATTGAAGATAACCTGTCTGTTAGATCGCGTTGGGATATTATACAAAAATTAAAATTAAATTTTTGGAAGAGATGGAGGATAGACTATTTAAGTTCACTCCAAAATAGGAAAAAATGGAAGGTTTCTGGGGAAAATATTAAGTTAAATGATTTAGTTATATTAAAGGAGGAAAGTGTACCACCTTCTGTTTGGCCGCTGGGTAGAGTTGTAGCTACGCATCCTGGTAATGATGGTATGGTACGGGTGGTAACAATAAAAACTGCTAAGGGTTTATTTAAAAGGCCAATTGTTAAACTTTGTTTAATACCTTCTCATCAAGAATGACTTCTTGATGGGTGGGAGTATGTTCCTGCACAATCCTGTTGGACTTCATTCAGTTGTTATGTACTTAGAGTACAGATGCCAGCACTAAGCAGTGGCTGGTTAGGTAGCACTTATTTTCTATTTTTGGATAGGAAGTGAATTCAGGTGTTGCTGACTAAAGTGATTTAAATTGGAGGTGGAGTTTCGCCTTCAGCTCGTGCGTTCAGTTCGCCCGGTAATGTCTGCGGCAATTTGATTCATGCCTAATTATTTGTTGCTTTTGTGGAATTATTTTGCCTTTATGAAATATAGTTTAATTAAAGCTGAGTTTTTGAAGTTAGTTCGCCTTGAGTTGGCGATAGTATTTAATGTTCAATTGTTCGGCATGTGATGTGATGTTTTGTGTCGTCCAATAAATAAGTTCAAGAAAGTTGTGACATGTCTTCTTATGTTCAAGCAACAGTATGTGTAAAAAAAAATGCTTAAGTGAGTTTTCGTCATTTCAACAAAATTTGTTCTTCAGCTTAATACATGTGAACTCTGATGAAAATTTCTTATGTGTCGTTTTCGTTTGTGAAGAAAACTAATCTTGCCAACAAAAGAATAGATCTCGTTTCTCGACTGATGAGTGCGTCTCAAAGTGTGCAGTGAAATCTTCATGTTATTGTGATTTTCAAATTAATTTTTTTAAATGCCAAAAATTTATCGGAAGACTACGCGTCCAATCATCTTGTCGAATTCATGCCGTCGTCGTTCCGAGGCACTACAAGTTCAAATTTTGCACGGCCCTACTTTTTAGATTATACTTCACAAACAACCTTTTTCATATTTGCTGTAAATGTAAGTAACTACCTCTGGTTCTCAACAACGCAATGCGTCAAGATTTCGCCTGACATATATAAAAATAAATACTTCGGAAGTACACAAGACAAACCCCCCTCCTTGGTCATAGTCAACACTGAGTAGAATGTAAAAGTGATAAAGGAAGGTCTTATTACTCAAGCGTAGGAAGAAGGGGGAATTTAAGAAACAGTGATTCATTTATTTTTATTTTTTTTTGTGTGTGTATGTTCTAAGCAGTAGCTGATATAACGTTTCTATTTCGAGGGGGGGCAGTTATTTTAAATCTCGTTGTTGATAGCGTTAATATGTACTTTTTAAAAATGCTGTTTTTAATAAGTAATTGGTTTACAATTACAGAGGGGAGGCCGAGTCCCCTCCTCCCCTTAAATAAGCTCTTATAGTGATCAACAAATAACAGGGGCAGTTTCTTTGAGCTTTAATGGCTTTTTAAAGAGTGATGGTAGGGGAACACTACAGAGAGAGGATGTCTGATTTTTAGTCAAAGTCGTCATGATATTTCACATGAATGGTGATTCTTTGCATTTTTATTATCATAGCAAAGAAAATTTATGTTGGTTTTAATCATAACAGATTTCAATTTGTGGCCTTGAAGTTAATGAGTGTAAAGAGCCACAAAGCTAGGAGTGACTGGTTTCATAAAATGATTTGTAAATTTAAAACTATGATAAGAAAATTATTTCACCAACTTTTAATTCAGCAAAATATCACTTGCGATTCATTCTAATATGTTTTGTTAAAATTTACTGTTTCTTTTTTTGGCCCCCCTCTTTTCTAAAAAATTTCATTACACAATAGAAAACTTTTTTTTCTCATTTGAGTCTTAAAATTTAACCTTTGTTATATGCAGTTAAAGCTGTATTTTTCATGGTTGACTGTGTGTGTGTGTGTGTAAATCAGCACATAGTTCAGCATTTTTTTCGGGGGGGGCGGGTTTGAATTGATACAATACAACCGTAAAAACAATTAGTTTATTGCTTTCATTACAAATCTGAGGATATGAAACATTCAAACTTTGTAACTGATTAGTAAAATTCGGACCGATTTAATATTTAATTCAGACTTTGAAATTCTAAATAATTTAACAGTTCTGAAAATTCTAATTACCTAGTAATCATGATGGAGATTTAAATTCATAAATTAACTTCAAAATTAATTAGGAATTATCTAAAGAGAAGTTTCTCTTCTAGGTCGACACCTGTGCCATCTATTTCTGTCATTCAGCCAAGTTCCTCAGAACATATCACTGTAAATACCATTCTGAGCGAAACAGTAAAGAAAAGCATAAATGCTGAAAAGAGAAAAGCAGGCAAAACAGAGAGGAGTGGAAGTTAGTAAAAAATGATGAAAAGGCAAGAGAAGATCGGATGCAAAATTTAATTATCGACGCCAGAGATCCTTTCAGTAGATGGTGCATCTGTGAATATTGGGAAGCATAAAGGACTAGTAAATATGCTAGAGTCTCCAACACACATTCACTGTTACAACCATTTACTGGATTTATCTTTAAAGGATGCAATAAATCATACCCCAATGGCAACTAAAACAATGACCGTTCTTAGATCCATAAACACATTTTATAGATCAAGTCCGAAACTTACCCGAGAGCTGCACAGGGCTGCAGAAGCATTGGGTGTGAAACTGTTTTCCTTTAAGCCTATTTGTGAAACAAGATGGGCAGATTCACTGCAAAACTCATTAATTGCTGTCTTAGAGAATTATGAACCGATAGTACAGCATTTAACTAATATTGTCTCTGAACACAGTAATAACTATACATCTAATGTTAAAAGCTCTGCCAAGAACCTTTTGAAAGACCTTCTGATGTACGACATGGTGTATTTTAGTTTTGCGATTAGAGACTTTTTAGATATTGTTTCAAAAGTGTCTTTGCATTTGGAGAAAGAGGACATTAATATCTGCAATGCTACTGAATATATAAGAAATTTACAACAAGACATGATAGATTTTGGGTCAAGGACGATGACGATCACTCAGATATCATTAAATTTAAAAATATTGAGTTAGCATTAAAAAATTCTATGTTTTCACAAAGAACTAGGAACACTACTCGGGCATCTAAAGATAAAAATCCTTTTTTTTTTATTTATGTCAACGAATGAGTACAAATGTGTTAGAAAGAAAAAGGTGTTTTGGGGGAAAAGGACCAGGAAATTCTATATGTGTACGTATGGCACAAAAAATAGATACGGCTTTTTTTCCCAGTAATGGAATCAGATCTGAATGGTTATGGTGACAGTGAATTATCTGAAATTTGTGATGCTTTAAATTTACCTTCCGAGAGAGCTTATACAGAATGGAAAACTTTAAGGCAGTTAATGTTTTCTAATTTCAAGCCATCAATCAAGCTGATAAATCTTTATGAAAAGCTAAATACAGAAAAATTTAGCAGCTTCAAAATCATTAAAGATCTTACCCAAGGGCTACTCACAATATCGCCAAGTAATGCTGCAGTTGAAAGAGTATGGAGTAATGTCAAAAATATAATTAATGACAGATCGAATTCAATGAAGAAAGAAGTGATTGAAAACAGATTAATAATAAAAAATTCAAAAGTGTTGTTAGAAGATTTCAACCCAGATCCAGTGGTCCAACTATGGTGGAATGACTCTATTAAAGCCAGAAGACCATATTTTAAGGATTGATTTATATTCAGGGGTTTGAAAAAAATCATGATTTTTATTTGGAAAAAAAAAAAAAAGATTTAAACAAAATTTAAAATGTGTTACTAATTATTTTACTTAAACCCTGGAAAATATACATAATTGCTAATTCTAAGTGATAATAATTTTTTATTATTACTTTATTCTATTTTATTAACACGTATTAATGTTACTCTCTTTATTATTATTAAGAATGTCCTACAACTTTTTAAATTTAACAATAGAAATGCCTGAAGGGTTTTTGTCAATTCTAATGTAACAATAATAATATAGTTGAATATTGCTGGTAATTTATTGTTTAAATACACTTTAAAATGTGAAACAAGCTGTACATATATATATGCAGTTATATACATATAATTTTAGAAGTAGGGAGTATAGAAATTTCTTTATATTACTATTAAAAATCCATTTCTCACATAGTAAGAAAATTGAGAGGAGCCTATTTCTCTAACAATTTGAGCATTTTTAAAAAAAATTTTATCAATGAATAAGCAAGTATTTAGAATATTGGCAAAAAAAAGTGTGATACAAATAGAATTTATACATTTAATGATTTAAATAAATAAAAGAAAAGCTCAGAAGCTTTTTTAACACAAAGTCCACTTTGCAGTTTCGGATGAACTAATTTAAATTATGAAAACATTCTATTATAATAGATGAATCAGTTCCACAACTGATGGATGGTGTAAAGATAATGAAAAAAAATGACTTTACCTTCATATAACAGCAATAATTTTTTTTTTTTTTTGAGAATTTATACTGTTGCATATACTGTTTGCTACTCAGAATGCACAGAGTGGGGTATAGAGGGGCGGGGGGGGGGCTTACAACAGAATCTATCAATCATTATTCTTTCATTGTTTTACTTTTTTACATATGTATGTTTATTTTACTGTCACCTGACTACCAAATTATACACCGAATTAATTACTTTGCAAAGTACAGCAAATTTCACAGGAAGAACTTTGGAAAAAGAACGTCCTTATTTCAGTACTTTTATAATATAGTGTACTAATTGTAATTATATTAATTCCTATGTATTACAAGTAATTTGAATAATTTATAAAGCATTATAAAATTATTACTTTTTGAGAAATTTTAAATTTTTGAAAAAAAATCATGATTTTTTTCAACTGATTTAAATTCCTGAATTCTGTAGTACATGACCTATTTTCACATAAAAATAATAAGAATTTCTGTCATTTTGCAGTTTTGGCAATTCTAAGGCTTAATTTTATTTTATTTATGTTTTTGAAATTCAGTTAATTTAGTTCATCTATATATGTTTAGCTCATGGAAGCATATGTCGAATATATTATTTGTTAATTTGTAAGGATTACATGGAGCATTTGTGAGCTTGGTTTTATAGATTCAAACTGAAAATCTCAGAATCTAAATTATTAGTTTGTGCAGGTAATATGCTATTTTGTTTTTAACTATTCTTTGTAAGGCTAATTTGTTAGATGAATATTTTAAGAAATCCTATTGTATTATTCATATGTTTAGTTTATGAATAAACAAGTAAGTTATATTGTTATTTGTTAAATTGTAAGGATTACATTTGATGCAAACAGTTTTTTTTTTTTTTTTTTAAATGGGGAGCTTTGGAGCTTGGTTTTATAGGTTTATGTTTCTCACAATCTAAGATAAGTTTTTTGTTAAACTGTATGTATGCTGAGGTAATGTGTTTTTTTAACTATTGATTTGAAGGATAATTTGTTAAATTATAATTAAAGAAATCTTTCCCTATTTATATAGTCTGTGCTTTTTTATTACATTTGTAAGTTGCGCAATACTCGAAAAACGCGTGAGTGGCCACTCAAATTTCTAGCTCAGTGGCCACTGGCCACCAGTTTCTGAATTTTGACCTCTAAATAACAAATATGCTAATTCTACCATTTATATATATTTTTAACTTTCAAGCATGAATAAAAAATCGCTAAATATGAAGATTTCCTTACTCATTGTTTTCTTTTAGTATTCTATATAAATATCACTAAAAGAAAAAAAAAATTTCGAAACTGTGTGTTTAACTATAGCAAAATATGAACTGATGCATTTATAACTGATGCATTTATATTATTTAGATAAATAACACATTGCTGGTGATTGTGATTTGCAACACATGTTAGACAGCGAGGGTGGTAAGGCAAAGGAAGATTTTGAAATCTGGTTATAAAAATACCGTAATGATACTCCATTTTTTTATAATATTATTATTACAGATTATAAGTACTATTATTAAAATTATAATTTAGGTAAGAATAAAAATGACCCCACAATATTAACTTTTTTATTTTTAATAACTAAGTAAAATTGAGCAGAAGTTAAAATATATTTCTTGAGGCAAAAAAATTTGAGGAGCGGGGGCCCGGGAACATTTCTGTCCCACCTTATAAAATTTCTCTCGGAGGCCCTGAAAGTATCGCACACGCATGCAAGTATCGCAAGAACGCATGCAAGTATCAACACGCGGGTGCATCTATATTATCTGACTATGAGAAAGATATCAGTACAATAGAATGTATTAGCGATGCTGCTTACACGCTATAGCACATAAAATGAAAAAAGTCGTTGATGGTACGCAAAAAAAAGTTACGACGCGTCCCGCATAATTACCATTGCATAAAATTTTGAAAAAAAAAAAAGAGAGAGAACTTTTTTTTTCCAAAGCGCATCCTTTCTCTAATGCAAAAAATAGAATGTCAGAAGAAAAGGTTTAAAAAATTAGTATTGATTTCAGTTCAGGGACCTGAACTCTCAGTCACAGTCTATTACTTAAACAGCTACTGATGTTTTTCATTCAACTAAAATACGCAGAAGAGACTTGTCAAAATGTTTTTTCTTCCAGTACTCTCAAAAAGTATTTGATTGCATATAGATTATGTATTTTTCTCCCTAAAATTTTAGTCCTGTAGTATAACAGATGTAGATACAAAAATCTCTTCTAAAATAATAAATAAATAACAAAATGAAGTTGGTAAATATAGATATATATATATGAACTGTAAAGTACTAAAACACATTTGTAAAATATTAAAATAACTGAATTCTTAAAACTGTAAAATATTTTATACATACCTTTAACAAGAAAACAATTTTGATGCACAAATTTAAATCGTTGTTGTTGATTAACCACTGTCAACCAACAAGATTTCAAAATTGAAGTAGTGTTAGTTTAATAACTACTTCTAAATCTGAAATCTCATTAGTCATTATAATCTTGCAAAATATAAGCACGGCTCCAGTTGATTTTTTTTTCAGAATAAACTTATTAGGAGAAAACAATTGTGTCCAATTTTACCTTCTCGACTGTTGTACAACTATGAGCAAATAAAACTTTATTATTAAGCTGTCTAGCATTGTTTAGTAATCCAAAAACGCATCTTTTAATAAGCACTGTGCAATTATTATATATTTATTACCATAGCTGCATAGTAAGTTGTTTGTTTACATACTTTGAAGATCGTTAGGCTTATGGACAATCGAACTATAATCATGGTGTACTTGTGGTGCGCGGTTTATATGATTATTTCGCGGGATTTTTTCTATGATTTCTATTCCAATGAGGTCTTGATTGTGTTATATTTCATTGTTATAATTATAGTTATAGTAACCTCTATTCTCTAATCAAGTAGAAAGTCAGTTTGCTATTGAAAATGCCGTATTATTGTGCATTTCCAACGTGTTCGAATAACGCCAAAAGTGGTGGGAAGCGATTTTACCGATTTCCAAAAAACGAAGAAAGGTAAGTTAACTTTATTGATTTTAATCTTCAACATTATTATTGATTAATTATTTATAATCGTTATTTGCTATAAATGTGCTAGACACACATTTGACACATGCTAGAAATTAAACTGCTTTATCTACTGTTGATTTGTAACTTAATTTTGAAATTAAAAAAAATCTCTTAATTTTTGCATGTTGATAATTTTGCTGTATTTAAGATACATAAACGTCATAGCATTTTCACTAATTGTATCCTTATTATTGTATTTTATCTGTTGCACCTTACTCTTTTTCACAATCAAAAATCATTTAAAATCTAATCATGAATTATTAATTTTTTTTATGGTAAGGTGATATGTAAAGATGCTATTCTGCCACTATACTTTCATATTTTATTTGATAATTAAGTGATTCCACAGTATTTTGAAATTTGTCCAGAATAAATTTGGTTAACCAGAGGTACACTTAAAATTTAGCTAGGTGAACAATTTGTTTTTATATGTATATACAGGGATGAGATTCTTCAGCTTTTAGGCGGATTTCAGCTTTATGTGAATTGAGAGGAATTCACTTTTTGTCTTTTTTTCTCTGAAAATTCTGCTTTTTTTTGTGGATTTCTGATTCTGTGGTTATTAATTAACTGTGCAATATTTTTATCCTGTAACATGTTCTGATGTTTTAGTTCTTAAATCTTTTTTCCCCATGTATTAAAAACAATTATCTTATGTAGAACTTTTTTGCTCTCGTTTGATTTCAGTCTTTTTGCTTTTTCGCCAATCTCATCCCTGTATTTAAAACAAACTGTTTATGCATATAAAATCTGTTTAAAAAATTGAAAGAAACCATTCACATAACTCAATCTTTTGTTTAGTTACGATCAGTTATTGTCTGGCATAAATGCTCACAATACTGTAGAATTATCCTATTGTTTTTCCGTGTGTGCGGTCATGTTGCAAGTATTTAGTAATTTGTAAAAAAAAAAAAAAAAAAAAAAAAAAAAAACTGTAAATACGTATTTAGAATTCTGTCAGCAAGGTCGGCAGCCGTCAGCGCCTAACTTTATTGATTTTAATCTTCAACATTATTATTGATTAATTATTTATAATCGTTATTTAACATGCCTTTGTCATTTTTATTTCGGATTTGGTAGTATTGAAGAATACTCTGCACATTGCACATGCTAGACACATATTTGACGCATGGTAGAAATTAAACTGCTTTATCTACTGTTGATTGGTTACTTAATTTTGAAATTTAAAAAATCTCTTAAATTTTGCATGTTGATAATTTTGCTGTATTTAACATACATAAACGTCATATCATTTTCACTAAGTGTATCCTTATTATTGTATTTTATCTGTTGCACCTTACTCTTTTTCACATTCAAAAATCATTTAAAATCTAATCATGAATTATTAATTATTTTTTATCGAAAGGTGATATGTAAAGGTGCTATTCTGTCATTATATTCTCATATTTTATTAGATAATTAAGTGATTCCACAGTATTTTGAAATTTGCCCAGAATAAATTTGGTTAACCAGAGGTACACTTAAAATTTAGCTAGGTGAACAATTTGTTTTTATATGTATATAAAACAAACTTTTTATGCATATAAAATCTGTTTAAAAAATTGAAAGAAACCATTCACTTAACTCAATCTTTTGTTCAGTTACGATCAGTTTTGTCTGGCATAAATGCTCACAATACTGTGTAATTATCCTATTGTTTTCCCAGTGTGTGCGGACATGTTTCAAGTATTTAGTAATTTGGTTTAAAAAAAAACAACCTATAAATACATATTTAGAATTCTGTCAGCAACATCCACCAATTATTCTTTAACATTGTTTTTAACTCTATATATGTCGCATAATACTATTGTTTTTATTTTATGTAATTAACATTACTGTAAAGTATTCTTAAAAAAATTTCACTTTGACATTCGTAAAGATAATTTATGATTAGTTGCATTTACTAAGCTTACAGAATCATGCAAATTCAAACAAAAGGGTTACTATTTTAACAAATACCAAAGAAATATTTTACAGATTTACACTATTAACAACTAGATATTAGCAAATTGTGTATAAATCTTTAAACAAAGTATGTGAAAAATGCGACCGTATCTTAAACTTTGAAAAGGGGCTAAAATTGCAAGTTACAAAACCATTAGCAGAAAAAGCTTAGCAAAATCAAGTTATTTTAAAATTCTGATGAAATTATATTCATTAAAATCTGTATTTAAAGTAATTTAATTTTCATTAAAAAAATTTTTAAATCTTGTTTTGATTTAATTTTTTTCCCCTTCCTGATAGCAACTTTTTCTGTAAAGCAATAAAAATTAGTTGATTATTCTTTAAAGGATAGATCCCCGGCTATCAGTTATGTGTCTCCAAAAACCTTTTTTTCTTTTTCTTTTTTTTTTCCTGCAAATAGTGAGTGATTTATCAGATCTACAAACTGCATTTTATGTTTAAATTAAAGCTAAAAACAGCTGATGCAGACATGTGGATTTTGTCATTTTGAAGCTGCAAAAGTGGTTTATCCAAATTCTGCTTGCAGAAGCTTTTCTGCTAATGGTTTTGTGACTTGCAATTTTAGCCCCCTTTCAAGGTTTAAGATACAGTTGCATTTTTCGCATAATGCGAAAAGACTTGTCAAAATGCTAAAATGAAACTAATGGGCTTTTGCTTTTTTGCGAAAGTATTCAGAAAAAACTTTGAACTGAAAAATAAAAAAGAAACAGGGATAAAAGTAAAAACTTCCTGTATGGAATGCTTATAGAACGGTTTGGGGACAATCTTCGATTACCACATTGAATTAAAATATAAAACCTGTACATTTATAATGCAAAAACAATAGAGGAGGAAAAGGAGATCAGACACCATCTTCCGAAGAGAAAAATCAAATTATCCTTTTAACATTTGCTAAAGCTTTTTTCTTATTTTAGCTTTTCTGCTAAAAAATTTTTGAGCTCAACTTAAACCCTGCCTTTTTTGTGTATAAATTGGCTTGCCTCTAAGTTTTGTTCTTTAAAATAGCTTTAAAATCAGTATTAAAGTTATTTTTAGGAATTTATTTATTATTATTTTAGGGGCCCACCCGTCTGCAGACAGTCAGACACACTGGCCAGTCCGGGCTTGTACATGAGAATAGTTTTATATTCATTTTTCAAACATTAAAGTAAATATGATGCTATTTAACTTAAAAACATCGAATTCACTACAAAGTAATTCAAAAATCTTCAATCATTGGTCCATTATTTAGTCTAAAAAAACTTCTGTGGATTAAGCAACCTAGTTGTACAGCTAATGTAAACTGGGCAAACACTGGCCCTTATTAAAAAACTTCCGTAGATTTACCAACCCATACTTAAAAAAAAATGAGCCTTTTTGATAAGGTGACCAAACGTCCCCATTTTCCGGGGACAGTCCCCATTTTCAGGACGTTTTTCAAATTGTCCCCAGAATGTAAAAATGGAACTGGGGACAATTTTTAATTATTGCATTGTTTTTCAATTAAATTATTGTTAATTATTGCATTAATTATAAATGTCGCCAGTTTTGTTGTCAGAATCGGGGACATGTCCCCGATTCTGACTACAAAAATCTGGTCACCTTACTTTTTGATCAACTTTTATTAGACTTCAGCTCGATCCCTGAATAATGTGTAATCCACTGAGGATCAGCACCTGGGGAGAATGAAGCACAGTCATAGACCCAAACGAACAATTTTTATGAATTTTTTAATACTAAGAGTTGTAAAAAAATTCATTATGATCGTTCCATTTTTAAATTAGCCATACGCAACACTGGGCTCACCACATTACTCGGAGTTCTGTACTTGGACAGGATCCTGGGCTGATAGGAGGGGAATAATTACGTTGTGCATATGGGATTCCGGTCATGAATAGAGATGTTATGTCGTAGGGAATAAATAACATTTGGACTAAGTGGTAAATTAACGGGTTTTATTGTATTTAAAAGTTCTTTTTTTGAAAAATGAAAATAATTAAGGAAAGTTTTATTTAGGATAATTTTGCCCAGAGAAATTAAGTTTTTGGGGTATGTGAGGACATTATGGGGGGGTTTTGTGTCAGTTGTATTTGTTATTTAGAGATCCATGTGCTTGTCATTAATTGCGCGCTAAATGACAGATACATATTTTTCTAAGTGAAATACCTCATATAGTTTCTCATAATGGGTTGCACATATGTTGAAAACTACCTTAATGATTTTGATAATGAATTTTACATTTAGTATTTTTTTGTGTTTTTTTTTTTGGTGGCTGACATTTTTTTTTGTGTGGCTGACAAATTTTTTTTTATATAACGATCTTCTAGTTCCCTCAATTAATATATTAACATTAATAAATTTTAACAATTTGCTTTTTTACTAATTTTCTTTTGATTTACAACAATCACTACTGGGTAGCCATTTTCTTTTGGAGTCAGTACGATCCCGGCAAATACATGCGTTCCCGCGTCTTTGACGTTGCCAGATTCAAGGAACAAGAATTTTTACGGCCGTTCACGATGTGTTTTACATCTTGCAAATAATTAATAAGGAGTTATTAAATTCAAGTGGAAGTGCAAAGAATATTCGTTTACTAAAATATACACATCGTTATTTACAAAGTAATTTTTCGAGGCCGTAATTACGAAGTCAATAAAGAGTGCTGACTTAAACATCAACTCAATGGCCAACATTTCGCTGCAGCAATCGAAGGCTGAGTACGAGAGTATGATGATGGCTATAAATATCTGCACGAGAAGCGGCGTCTCTCTCTCCTGTTCCTGCTGTGGTCTAGACTACCCTTGCTGCAGCTTTTTCCCTGATAGACGACTGGAGCGATGGCACCAATGGACGGCGTCTTTGGAAGGATTTTGGACAATGAGACTTGAGTGAAAAAAATTCCTAGGAGGGCCCTCCAATCATTAACCCATGGATAAGTTTTTTTTTTTATGCATGCTTCCTTTAACTAATATATTTTTTTTTTCTGTCAGCCACTTTAATTTTTTTTTGTGTGACATGTGGGGTTATGCCGGAAATGTAAGCTAATTTTTAAAGGGTAACAAGAGACATTAATATGTGATATTTTCTGGTAATATTGTTTAATTTGGGGTTTATTAAGATCAATCAAAATAAATTTCTGTAGTCTTTGGACTAAATGAAGTAGATGTTTAAAGATTAGGTTCTAGAGTGCCTCATGTGAATTGTTTTGGTATGTTCAGCAATAAGTTTTATGTTGGAAGATAATTGTAATTTGGTAAAATTTTTCAAGCTAAATGTTATGTTAGTGCATTATAATCTAGAAATTATCAAAATATGTGAAAAAGTTGGGCAGATTTAAAGATTATAATTCCTTAAGATCGCTTGTAAATACATTGTTAAGAGATAGCTGGTGCTTCAGGTGTTTAAATCTATTATAGTTGTTTAAGGTTAGTGTTAATAAATGAACTGTTCAACTTATATAGAGTTTATTTCTTTTGTTTGTGTGCATTTTCTTTTTCACTCGAACTTCATAGGGTTTTTGCAGAAATTTAGATGTAACACCAACGTCATGTACAGCTTTTAAATCTATACGATCACTAAGCCATATTAAGTTTATTTTTGTTGCTTTATTGAATCTATTTGTATTTTGGAAATTTAAGGAAATGATTTATTTTACGGCACCTCTTTTTGAAACGGTCAAGGAATTTTAAAAGTTAATTTACTTAAAATGAAGTCAAATATTTAGATATTAAAATATGTCAACACTATATATTTAATCCCAACAATGGTGCCGTGCGTCCTTTTAAATAGTGAAAGAGAGAATGCACTCTGAGGTATATATTGTGTTATGTTGATTTGATTGGGAGTAGTTATACTGTTGTAGTTTGTTAATTTCTCTGGGTAGAATAGTAAATGGCAGAACACAACATAACAAAAAAAAGTTTTATTGTATTTTTGAAAGTGTTTTGAAATTAGATTTTAACAGTATTATACATATATTATATTGTGATAGTATTTATGTCACAAGGTAGTGACAGGAATTTAGATTTAAGCCCACCTAAATTATATCCATTTGTTGTAACAATGCCTGGGCAAGAAATCCCACACTTTGGGGAATTTTTATCATTAGTCCCACCATTCAGTGGTGAAAACCCAGACCTATGTATTCGGATATATTCATTCATTCTCATATTTCACATTATAGAAACAACTCAAACTTACTCAAACATACATAAATTTTTTTTATTTAAATAACATTGTGAACAAAAATTTTTTAAACTTCAAAAACTGAAAGGGCTTTGGTAAGCATTGTACCAAATGAAAATTGCAATTATAGCATTGCAAGGCTAAAACTTTTCGCTGAGTTAGCTTCCCAAAAAGGAAAGCAAAAAAAGGAAAAATGCTAATCAGCTGATAGAGAAAAAGTAATTAAATTCTATGGGTAAATTCCTATAATAAGGGAAAAGATCACAGAATATAATACTTATAAGAAAATTGTGGTCAAGGAGTGGGAATCGCAAAGTCGCACAACGACACAGTCCAGTAACAATTGAGAGAAAAAATGAAAAAAATTGAGTTCAATAGTTTGATTTTACTTACATCAAACGGGATTTCTTCCAATTACTAGAGGAGAAGGGGGGATAGGACAGTAGAAGAAAAATTGTCAATGTTTACCACATTTGGGAATCTAAACTGCCACACAACGATGTCAACAACAGAATTATGGAAAATTAACCCATTTATGCCTAGTGTCCCTTTTTTGGGACGGCATTTTCGCTATTAGTCGAAAACGTTATTTATTTTTCCTACCCTTTATTCATGAGTATTGAGCCTCAACGCTATAAAATATTTTAACATGACCAAGTAGGATGTATATTTCGATTTTTATGCATAATGATTTTAAAAGAAATCATCCCTTGTTCAAGAAGTTGACATCAGAAATTTATCTATTATTTCTGTTATCAGTAAAAATCGAAGAAAGTCGCAAAAATATCCAGGCACAAATGGGTTAAAAATTATTTTAAATATATTACAGCAGTTAAAAGAAGAAAGGAACAGGTTCAATACAAACAGTTGATCAGGCTGTTCGCATTGAAAGTGCCCAGTAAAAAAAACAAAAGTTAAATTAATTTTTACGTGGCCTAAAATTATAAGAGTGCGAAGTAGGAACCTGATAGTGACTATCAATAACAGGCAAGTCATTAAGTAAAGACCTTCGAGGAGGAGCAAGTTTTAACCTATCAATATGCATTTTGCGAACTGAAGTGTCAGGATTATCTAATAATTGAATTGAATAAATAACAGGAGAATATTTTTGCATAACCTTATAAGGTCCAGTAAGATGTTTATTATATTAATCTTTAGACTTTAAGTAAACAATATTACCAGGGAAAAGAAATCTAAGCTTAGCATTTTCATTTTTCTTTAAATTTTGTTCATATTGTGCAGACTTTAGATTAGAATATGTGTCAGCATAAATTCGCTTCAGGGTGGACATTACTTGAGACAGATAATGAGCTTTATCTAAATGATGAAACTGTATCTGTGGGTCATACGTGTCAAAAATCATAGGCAACTCTCTTCCAAATTGTACTACATTAGGAGAAAATTGAGTAGAAGAATGTGTAGAAGCATTATACATATTTACATGAATGTTTATAGCATGAGCAAAGTTATAACCATCTTGAATTAGAGCATTTACAGTTGATTTAATCGAGGTATTGATTCTCTCACTAATTGAATTAGCCTGTGGGTATCCAGAAGTAGTATGTCTTATTTTAATTCCAAAAACTTTGTTAAAGGTTTCAAAAACAGCACTAGTAAATTGAGTACCTAAGTCAGTAAGTATAATGGCAGGTCTGCCAAAAGTTGAAATGTATGAAAATAAACAGTTAGCAACAGCATCAGTAGTAATAGAGTTTAAGGGATAGAGCTGTAGAAAACGAGTAAAAGGATCAATTATTGTAAGAATATGTTTTCCATTATTTAGAGGTCCAATAATGTCCATGGAAATTACTTCATTAGGTTTTTAATGTATGTGATTATTTTGCAAAGGAATAGGTGGAGTAGCATGAGATTTTAAAAGTATGCATTTAGTACATGAATTAATAAAGTTAACTGTATCAGCATACATACCAAACCAAAAATAACGTTGTCGAAGGAATACATATGTTTTTGCAATACCAAAATGTGGTAAATGGGCAATGGACAAAACTTTTTTCTTTAGAGAGTTAGGAACAACAATAGTAGGATGAATTTCCAAAGACGAACTATCTTTAGCATAGTACATTAATTTATTATGAGGATGTAGAAAATAACATTTATTGCTGTTGCTGTTGTTATTAGATTTCAAATCACTTATAATTTTTGAAATAGTTTTGTCTTTTTGTTGTTCATCAAGAAATGTTTTACAAAAAATTTCTAAAAGTGGGTCTTGTGGCGAAGATTGTGAGACATTTAAATCTATATAAATAAAATTAGACTTTTGTCTGTACATTTCTTGGAATTCAAACATTTTGCGATTTCTATCCGTTTCAAGCACCCGGGAATCCGATGCGACCCTCAAAAAAAAGTTTGTCTGTCTGTCATTCTGTCGTTCTGTCCGTGACGCTTTTTCTGTTTAAGCATCACGTAAAAACGGCTGAAGCGAATGATATGAAATTGGGTGTCATGATAGGTGGTCACTCAACTTAAAACATAGGCGTCGAATTTTAAAAAAATCTTGATTGGATTTTGAGATTTTGCGAAAATCGTTTCAAACTGCGTAAATTTGTGTTCAAGCATCACTTAAAAACGACTGAAGCGAATGATACGAAATTGGGTGTCATGATGGGTGGTCACTCAACTTAAAACATAGGCGTCCAATTTTAAAAAAATCTTGATTGGATTTTGAGATTTTGCGAAAATCCTGTCAAACTGCGTATATTTGTGTTCGAGCATCACATAAAAACGACTGAAGCGAATGATACGAAATTGGGTGTCATGATAGGTGGTCGCTCAACTTAAAACATAGGCGTCGAATTTTTAAAAATTTTCATTAGATTTTCAGATTTTGCGAAAATCGTTTCAAACTGCGTAAATTTGTAATCGCACATCACGTAATAACTGCAAAGGTGAAAAAATGATATTTGGTGAAATGATAGGTGGTCACTCACCTTAAACTACAAGCATCTAATTAAAAAAAAATCGATCAGATTTCGAGATTTTGCGAAAATCGTTTTAAAATGCTGAAATTTTGTTCCAGCATCACGAAATAAAGACTGCAGGGAATGAAACGAAATTGGGTGACATGATAGGTTGTCACTCAACTTAAATTCTAGGCTTCCAATTTTTCAAAGATATTGATTAGATTTTGAGATTTTGCGAAAGTTATTTCAATATGCGTAGATATTCGTTCGCGCATCACATAATTACGACTAAAGTGAATGAAATGATATTACTTAGTTACTCTCTAACCTGTAATATTTTAACAATACATAAAACTTATAACTTCGCTTTCTTTACTTTGGTAACATACTCCATCCATTCTGTGTATTCCTACAATGCTGACGAAAGTTCTTGCTTTTTGGGAATTTGCATTCACTAACCCGTCAAGGACGGGTACTTCAGCTAGTAATTAATATGTTCAAAATTATCAGGTGTTTCAGAAATTGCATTATCAATGACAGGAAGTACATCATTATTTAAATTTAAAGTACTTGGTTGAGAATTTATGTCATGGTGTGGTGGCGTTTCTTCAAGACGTGAAAAGTAATCAGCCAAAAGATTTTGTTTACCAGGAATGTGTTTGAAATTAAAAGTATATTCACTTAATTCGCATAGCCATTTTGTAGTGAGATCAGCAGGAGAAGTAGTTTTTCTATAATACTGTTCTGTATGTTAATCTATGTTCTGTATACCCATACTTGAAATCTTGACTGACTTTGATACTTAAAAATGAACTCTAATAGCTCTTTATATCAATTGTGCATTCTTATTTCTAATAAATTAATGGAAATATTTCATTCATTTATAAAAATTTATTAAAACCAGAAATATGAAAGGAAGGAACATCATGTTGAAATATTGCAATTTATTCAAAATTTAACTCTTGAAATAGTATTTGTATTTTTCAGAAGACATTGCTTTTTACATTGGATCATTTTGTGATAATTTTTCATGAAACTTTTTTTAGAGGGTGTACAAAGTATTCGAGTGCAAGAAAATTTTCATATTTAAAGCGTGGTTCTTCATGAAAAGTGATTAATCATTAACAAAACTGAAATGGGAAATTTGGCTCATAGTAGGATACTTTATTGAATGTCTGTACACGCTACACACACAATGACAACAAACGTTTTCAGAGATCGAATTTCATTTTTTCTCTGAGTAGATGGCGTTTTTAGTTGGTTTATTTTTCTTATTTCTTCAGTTTTTTCTGAAAGAAAAAAACTAAACGGAAACTTTCAGGGGGAAAAAGTACAAATCATTAAATTTGGGGACATAGTATTTTTGGGGACAAAATGAAAAAAAGATCTATATTTGGCGACTGTCCTCGAATTTCGAGGACGTATGGTCATCTTAATCTAGAGCTTTCTTTTTTACTAAAAGCATAGGAGATGCCCATTCAGTGGGAGTTCTTTCAATGATACTGGCTTCCTGCAGTTCATTTAGTTGTCTCAGAGCCTCATCTTGTAAGGATTGAGGTATGGGAAATGGTAAAGTCCTAATTGGGAATTTATTTATAAATGATAACTGCGGTTTAATTTTATCTGTGTGTCCCAAGGTTTTCAAGAATTTTGAAAAAGCAGAAAAATGGTTCATTAATATTTCTTTTATTTGGTTTTGTTCATTGTGAGTTAAATGTTTCAACTCAAAGTCATTTTCTGTAAGCTCATTCTTTCTTTCTTGAATTATTTCATCAGAGGCAGTAATAAGATTGACATGATCATCAGGCATATTTGTGTGAATATTTAATTGAGCTTCTTCAATAGGACTTATAGTTCCAATACTCATTGCTTTGTTTAAGTGTATGGTTTCATCAGAATTATTTTTCACATAGATATAAAAATGGGGATTATTTATATCAGAATTAGTAATGGAATGTATTGAATCATAAATTTCTAGTTTTAATGATTGTATATTAGGTTCAAACAAAAATTATATTAGGTTCAAACAAATGGACAGTTATGCAGATTAAGTTTTACATATTGAAAGTCATCAGGATGTAAAATGATTTTCTTATCAAGTTTAATTGTAATAGGCGTGTCATTACTTAACTCTTGTGTAATAGGCGATTCAGAATTAGTCATGTTATTTACAGTGGTTGTATGAATTTCCCTGTTCAGATTCTGATTTTTCATTAAGGGAACAAGGATGTCACCAATCGAAACAGTTCCAGAATGTGGATTTAATTGCAAATTAAATTTTTGAATAAAATCAAATCCAAGAATACCCTGAAATAGAGATGAAATGGTCACATTGGTGATGAAAAAGTGATGTCTAAAATGTTTATTATTTATTTTGAATGAAATTTCAATACAACTAGAAAAGGCAACCTCAAAGTTAATTGTACTAATTTTAACAGAACGTGAAAGAAATTTATCATTAATTGCATGTTTTAAATCATTAAAAACATTCTGTGATAAAATACATAAGGATGAGCCACTATCTATGAGCATAGGAATATTACTATTATGTAGTTGAATTGGAATAATTGGAAGTTTAAATGAATTATCAGAGACACTTGCAATAATTTGGCATTCATCAATCATAAAATTATCAGTTTGAGATTCAGAATTCCTACAAATTTTTATAGGTTGTAAGGTTTGAGTATGTGTTGATCTTTGTGAAGAAAAAGTCTCTGGATGAGAAAAGTCATAGGAGAAACTCGAGCATCGGGGGCTAGGGTTCTCAGGGGTGGAAGTTTTGACGTAGCTGGTTGGGGTAAAGTCACTTGAGAATCTCGAGTACCAGCACCAGGAGTTCTCATTAGAAGTTTAAGTGATCATTACTGGATAAAAAGGAAGTTGCATTCGTATTAGAAAATTGTGATACCACATTTTGTTGAGAGGCATTACGAGTAGGCAAATTTTGGAACATAGGATTAGGCTGAGCTATGGGCTGAATTGGAATGAAAGAGTTTTTCACTTTGAAACATTGGTGGGCATTATGCCCTTTTTTGTAGCAGAACTGACAAGTTACAGAATATTTCTTAAAATTATTTGCCTTTGTTTGTCGAGGAAAATAGTTGTTGGAATTTTTGAAAGCTCTATTATTAGGCCTAGATTTATATTGAATGTTTCTATAGTTGTTACGAATTCGTCTGTTATAAGGATGACTGCGTTGAAATTTAGAGTTATTGTGTTTATCAGAAACACTATCCTTATTATCATCTTCAAGTTTAGTGATTTGCTCTTTTAGTGAGTTTACTTCTTCGGTTAATGATCTTAATTGGGAGGACTGAGCTCGAGGTGGGGAATTAGCAGAATTAATTTGCTGCAATTCATGAGCTCGGGAAACAGCCTTATCATACTTATTTACTTTTTCGATTTGTAACATTTTTCTGATATCACGAGGAATTGCATTAAGAAAATGATTACATTTTATCGTATCTAACGCTTCTTTATCAGATATGTTGCTGTAAACCTTCTTAGTAATTAGATCTAAGCGATGGGATAGGTTCAGCATGGATTCATTAGGAAGTAAATTTAGACTATGTAACTGGTTTATGTTAGCCTGAGTATTATTAGTTCCAAAGAAATTTTGAAATTGTACATTAATTTCATTAATAGTTTTTGCTTCAGCAAAAAAGGAGATTCTGCATAATATTGCAGAGCAGCACCTGAAAGCTTAGTAGTTAGAAATAATTTTGTTTGTGCATCATCCCAATTATTTAAATTCTGCATGTCCTTTATTTGATTAAAGAAAAACTCCAATAAATGAGGTTCTCCTTGAAAAGTTTGAATATTAAGAATGGCTGTATTAGACATATTGGTCGATTTGGCTATTTTATTTTTGCCTTTTGAGCTCATTTAAAATTATGCACAGATAAAAATATGATAAAAATATAAAATTGCTACTTATCAATTCTAAGTACACAAAGAAACATTTCTAAATCTGCTTAATTTATTTAACTGGTTCAGCAGTATACTCAGAAATAATCAACTATTTAGATATATGCAAAAAAATATAAGATAAATAACGTTCATTATTTCGAAGAAAATTACTTTTTATGAAATATATATACGCATATATTTATAGTAAAAAAATCAATAATAATAATATTAATCACTTTAATTAAAATTCAAATAATGCATGAAACTATAGATATATTTATATGAACACTCACTCGTTAAAGAAAAGAAAGAGGTGTTAACACATAATATAATAAAAATTTAAAAAAGGTTGGGATCCCAAAAAGAGCATGATGTGAAAGGGAGAGCTCTGACGCAATATTTTTTCTTTTGCTTCGTCACCACGCCGCAACACAAAAAAAACCACACACACTCTGTAGCACGAAAATCACGACGATTTTAGCACATTGTTTTATGTAGGAACGTGCCTGGTACACCGGCACCATTTTGTCTTGTAGAGGAATGGTGGAAGGCGGTGATCGTAAACACAAGCGTTGGTTAGTATAAATTATATACTGAAGAAGGTTGGCCGATGATCGTAATTAGAGAACATTTTGTACTGGTGAAGCACTAGTCGATGATCGTGAAGAGACGGAGGTAGGTTCACAAGAGAAATATGCACCCTAATAGTTCGTGACCTCCAGTATCACGTTGTGGAAAAACACACATCTTGCTAGCGCTTGTCGATTTCATATTTTACCGGACGGAGACGCAGAAAATTTAGAAACACAAAAAAAGGCATTATGAAGATCGTACTCTTGAGGAAAACACAGGAAACTCGATGGAGATGCAGCATGTACTTTATTAGATTTCAGGCGATGTCATAAGCAGTCACATACTATTACTAAAAATATCACATATAAAAACATGATGACTAGGGGAAGCATCTTCATAAGAAAATTACAGCGTGCAAAGCGGCCTGGTACCTCGGTGGGTGAACGCCTCCGTCACCATAAAGTGATCGGCGTAGATGCGAATCCCGAGGTATAAGAACGCGGCGAGGAACGCGGTATATATTACATGTCGGTGGGCAAAAGCCTCCTCACATGAAGTGAGTGGCTTTCCCCCTCCGAAAATTACTCTCCAACTGCTTAAGAATGACCGTTAGGCTATTGCTATAGAAAAAGAGAGCTCGAACTTTCTAGAACAAATTTTAGCAGGTGTTTTTCGAGCAATATGCTTCTTGCGCAGCAGGGCAAAATCGCAAACACACCTGTTTCAGCGGAGCAGAGAAATGAGCGAGGAAGAGGTGTTGTTATTATAATTCTTTTAGCAGGAGAGAAAACTCCCTAGTAGCACAGTTAGTTCAAATTACGTTGAAAACACGTTTTTTGGACTAATTGTGCTACTTGGGCTGGCGTCAACTGTTATTTTATTTCAAAGCAGCTATTAAGAGGGAAATGCTTTTGAAGTACTTTAATGCGCTGTAATTGAAAAGGCCAAGAGGAAAATTGAAAGCTTTAGAAAACAGTTATTGTTAAAAACTTTTAAATTAAATTTAGAATAGATTATTAATTTAAATTTAGACAATATTAATTAGGATTTGTCTTAATAATTTTTCATTACAAAATATGCACGTTGTGTCAACGTGACAGGGTTGATCCTCCCTGAAATTTTATTCAGTGCATTAGTAATTTATTTTCGTTTATTCTAAAGATGAGATAAAAAATTTCGCGTAACATATTCTCTTCCCCTCCCTCCTCGATTTTTTTGTCCTGACTACGGCCTTGCTGAAGTGCATGAGAAAGTTAAAACGTGCAAAAGCAGCAAGGCGAAAAAGCGCAAAAAACTTACATATTATGAAACTTTTTTTTTGTGGTTGTATGGGGAGAAGGGCCTATAATGAGTAAATTCGCACTGGATTAAATGCGATTGATTGAAACGGTCCTCTACACATAACTCGATGTATAACGGTCCTTTCACAAAATTCCAATCAACGAAATCGGACACTTCTCATAAATACAACCACATAAAAACATCCTTTTACGAATAAATTTTTCCCTGATTGAAAAGTGTTTCAGATTAGAGATGAGTTCGGGCTCATTTTTTAAAGCCTGAGGACGTTTTTGATTAGAACCCGCCCGAGCCTGAAATTTCGCGTTTGTACAAATTCGAGATAATGTGATAGCTAATTTTAGCAAAAGCTGTTAGTCAGCACAAATGTTGACAACTCCTTTTCTATAATTTTTCCCACGTGGAAAAACGCTATGTGGTTGTTCTGAGCATTAGCAAGATTTTATTCTTAATCATTGCTCTTAATCATTGCATCTCTTAATCATTGCTTATCATCTATCCTTCCTACGTCAAATTATTTACAGTTATTACAGATATTCACGAAATAGGAATGTAAAACAACTTATTGCCAGTTAGAACTATTTCGTGGAAATTTCAGATATGCATTGGTCTGAACTCCAGACATCTTTCACGAGGTTTAGGAATAAATTTGAATCATTTTGAGACTGCATCAAACCAGTTATAAATAAATATTTTTCTACTTCCTGCACAAAAGCTACTTTTCTAGAACAGGGTGCACTTTTTTTTTCTAGAGTCAACACTTCATAGCAGTTATAGTGGCTCGGCTAGAAAAGAAATTATTGTGGGAGGGAGGGGGGGACTCGCTTTCTGATTATTATTTTAGTGAATTTTAGACTGCTGCAGTAAAAAATATTTAAAGTTCTCCAGCTCCCACTCTTTTTGTGAACTCCTATAAGTTCATATATTCCCGGCAATGGGGAGTTATCCGTTCTTTCAGGATAGGCTAACTTTTATTGTGTATATTTTATTGTTATTATGCAATCAAATTACTTTAAATTATTTCAACATAAATAAGAAAATATTACGAAAAATAAATTAAAGACAAAGCTTAACTTACTGCTCTTGAATTATTTCTTCCAGACTTCCTGCTTGGTCTTGATTCCTGAAAAACGTTCTTATTTTTCGAGACTGACAGCTGTCATTAGCTTTTCGCTTGTTGCTCGCCATGAGCCTGAAATAAGCTTTTTTCCTTTTTTTGAGAATTAACACATGAAAATAATTAGTAAATGAACGCTCGCCACTTGCATAATTTTTTCTCCCAGTAAGAAAGTTCTCATGTGGCTCTTTGCATGTGAATGAAAGTACGCAAGAACAAGTAAGTGCAGGTGTCTACTTCAAACTGCAATCCTGCATTTTGGCAACGGGGGTCGTTGTCAAAAGCCCCCCCCCGTTTGCAAATTTTAAGAACAAATTATCTCTTTCGCTGATTGGTCGAGTGGTTCTAATTCCCAGTTTAACCCTTTCAATACCAGAGCCCAATATCTGGAGTCTGGAATGCCCTCAAACATCCAAATCGCCATAGGTTTACCCGCAGACTCCCGAGAAACTCCATCCCCCCTTTTCACCACGAGGGATCTCGCCGCTTAAGTAATCAAGGGGATTTCACTTCGAACAGGTGTAATATCCTACAAATGGAAGATGCCTTTTTACCGGGAGAATCATTGAGGGTGGCGAAAAGCAGGTTTGTGCGGTAACTCTTTCAGGCGGTGTCCAGGTTTTTCCAATGGATGGGCGACTTGGGGGGGCTTTGTGAAAGGGATAAAGGACGAGCCTCACGCTCCCCCCCCCTCCCTGTGCTGATATCGATCTTTCAGTCTTATTGCCTTCTCTCAAGAAAACCTGTTCCTATTTTACTTTCAACTTTGAAAAATGGCCGTAAAAGAGAAGGTTATGAGACATCTTAAGAAATTTTTTATGAGTTTCAATATGCTGAATGATCGTTCAGCAGAAGCTACCGTTGCTGGAATGGTTAAAAAATACCCTAAAGGCAATGCAAACATTTGGAAATAGATCTTTCAGTTTATATTCTGTTAGTATGTTCGATAAATCCAGAGGCTTTAATTGATTTTTCTAGCTGCATGTGTGAGGGAGGGGGCGCATTTTTGTATTTTGCTCCACTTAGAAAAATAGCTACCCAACTAGCACACATACGTTGGGTTATTGCTGGCACGTGGTTGGCACAAGGTTGTTACGTTGGGCAAACGTTGGATGTCCATATGGAAATGTCGGTATTCCGTTGGCTAAAGGTTGTGATGGCAAACGGTGGGTAAACAACCGTTGGCCATTTGATGGCTGAATGTTGTGTTGGATAACCGTAGCTTAACAACGACGATTGCGCATGCGCAGAGACACACATTCAGGAAACCGGGAGGCCATAGATTCATGTCCGTTCCGTTTCCGCCATTGCTTGTTATGATGTGTTGATACACTTTTATAAAGTGATTGATAGTTGAAATCTGAAACGAATATTTATCTTTTCAGCTATATTTCTGTGAATTTTATTCGCTGTATAGGTTCGAAGTAATTTTAATCACGATAACTATTATTATTGATGCATTGATTATAGTTCGATTGTCCATAAGCCTAACGATCTTCAAAGAATGTAAACAAACAACTTACTATGCAGTTATGGTAATAAATATATAATAATTGCACAGTGCTTATTAAAAGATGCGTTTTTGGATTACTAAACAATGCTAGACAGCTTAATAATAAAGTTTTATTTGCTCATAGTTGTACAACAGTCGAGAAGGTAAAATTGGACACAATTGTTTTCTCCTAATAAGTTTATTCTGAAAAAAAAATCAACTGGAGCCGTGCTTATATTTTGCAAGATTATAATGACTAATGAGATTTCAGATTTAGAAGTAGTTATTAAACTAACACTACTTCAATTTTGAAATCTTGTTGGTTGACAGTGGTTAATCAACAACAACGATATAAATTTGTGCATCAAAATTGTTTTCTTGTTAAAGGTATGTATAAAATATTTTACAGTTTTAAGAATTCAGTTATTTTAATATTTTACAAATGTGTTATAGTACTTTACAGTTCATATATATATCTATATTTACCAACTTCATTTTGTTATTTATTTATTATTTTAGAAGATATTTTTGTATCTACACCTGTTATATGCTACAGGACTCAAATTTTATGGAGAAAAATACATAATCTACATGCAATCAAATACTCTTTGAGAGTACTGGAAGAAAAAACATTTTTATTGCTTTGACAAGTCTCTTCTGCGTATTTTAGTTGAATGAAAAATATCAGTAGCTCTTTAAGTAATAGGCTGTGACTGAGAGTTCAGGTCCCTGAACTGAAATCAATACTAATTTTTTAAACCTTTTCTTCAGACATTCTATTTTTTGCATTAGAGAAAGGATGCGCTATGGAAAAAAAAGTTCTCTCTCTCTCTCTCTTTTTTTTTTCAAAATTTTGTGCAATGGTAATTATGCGGGGCGCGTCGTACCTTTTTTTGCGTACCATCAACGACTTTTTTCATTTTATGTGCTATAGCGTGTAAGCAGCATCACTAATGCATTCTGTTGTACTGATATCTTTCTCATAGTCAGATAATATAGATGCACCCGTGTGTTGATACTTGCATGCGTAATGCATATGCATTACGCATGCAATATTTTTTTTTTCTTTTACTTTGCAGTCAATATCTACAGTTAACTGAAAATAAAAATAGAACTACGAAATATCATTGTATTCCATACCAATTTTATTCGGGCAAACTAAAAATTAAGAATCTAAAAAATTACGTAAATTGAAATAAATGTAAAAAATAATAAATAAATATTTTAGTAAAGAATGATTTCTGTGACATTCTCCAGTGACTTTATACTCCTATTGGATTTCCCCACATGAATATTAAAAAAAAAGAGAGATTAAGCCTCCTTACAAAAGTTTCAACGTGAGTAAATTTTCAGAGGTTTTCAGGGACACTTTACAAAAGTAACTGTCAAAGGAGAAGGAGGGATGTGATTCATATTTCAAAAAATAAGCATTCTTTCCTGTAACGTTATGTTTTTTTCTTTTAATTAATTCGAAAAGTTTTTATGATTTTGGTTTGCCGGCCGTCCTGGTTCTCTAAAACTGTAAAGGACAGCTTCTGAAAGGACCTTCTAAATATTTTCCTGCTTCCGATCTCTCCCCGCTCCTTTTTTTTTTAACAGTTCATAAGTTGCACCTGCAATATTAATTTTCCTCATAGTGCAAAATAGGTTAGTTTTCTAAAGATTAATATATGTTTGTAACTTGATAGATCGTTTACTATTTGAAAATAACACATTTCTGTTAGTGACGGGACTAGAGCCGTTTTTAAGAAAAAAATGTTGGGAGGGGGGGGAGTGTAAAGACAAAATTTTCTGACGATATATACCAATATGCTTTCAAAAATATACACCGATTTTCTGGCCTCTTGGGCGGTTTCCTCCAGATGTAGCGTGAATACGCATTCAATCCCCTAAGAGTCCTTCGCCCGAGGCACCTCCCACCCCAAGCAGATATGCTTAATGTGCATGTTTGCCTTAAATACACACTACATTACATGATCTGGAATGAAGTTGGCTTGAGGGGACAAAAGGGACTTGTTTACTGGCACAAAAATCACTAAAATGAAAATCGTAACAAGACTATGTTCATGATATAGTATAACTTATAATAAACTGTCGGTAGAACTGGTAATTTATACACTGAGCATTTTACAGATTGGTGATTAAAGCTGAAATTTGCTGACAGTCCTTTGGCAACTGCCGATTTTGTCGACAAAAGTAGTTTTTAGGGGGGGGGGTGTCCGCTCGCCCTCCTCCTAAGCGCACAGAAACCCACTGTTGAGGTGGAACCATATTTGATGAAAGAAAAAATGTGACTATTTGATAATATGCTTCGTTCTACATATCTGCCGTCCCATAAAACTTATCTGAATCCATCACTGCATTTGCTGTTAGTAAAATAATTAAAAACTTTAATTTCAAATTTGACAGTTTTTCATATATCTATAGAAATGTTATGAAATAGCTCATCAATTTGTCAAATATTCGTCAAATATAATTATCCAACATTAGGTTTCTGCATTGGCCTAACATATGAAACTAACTTATAAATGTAACGGTTAACAATTATGATAGCTAAATGTTAAAAATAACCAATTTCCAACAGTTGGATAATAGAGTGACAACATACAGATTTTACGCTGCCCCAATGTATACATTTACACGTTAACCCAAAGTATGCATTTATACGTTAACATAACGTATGGATTAATACGTTAGCCCAACGTATGCATTAATACGTTAGCCCAACGTATGTATTTATACGTTAGCCACACGTATGCATTCATATGTTAGCCCAACGGTTGGAAATATGTTGGCAAAACGTCAGAGCATACGTTGGCCCAACGTAAGAAATAACCAGTTGCCAACCGTTGGATAACCGTAAGCCAACGTGTCATTTCAACGTTGTCCCGTCCCAACGTATGCATTCATACGTTGCCCCAACGTATGCATTCATACGTTGCCCCAACGTATGTGTGCTACCTGGGTAAAGAATGTAGGGAGTCTTGTTTATTAGATGACAACGTTAAAGAAAACATCAATAACATTTATTTGATTCAAAAAGCGCTTCGCAAACATATTAAAACTCTTTTCCTTCACCACATTTTTGAGAACACTACTGTTTTCTGATTGTTTCTCCTCTCTGCCGTTGCCACTCCCGAACAGAGAAACTTACCTCTCATGGAGTTTGATCGTGACGCAACATGTGTGATAAGGGAGAGAAGAATATACATTTTGTATGACAAAATATTCCTCATGGGGGGTTGAGCCCCCTATCCCCCCCACTTGGCTACGCCCCTGATGGTTACTAATATATGTACTAATGTGGCTATATGTAACTATTTGTTATTATTAATATTAATTTCCAATAAAATAGTATTAATAAGTTAATAAAAATATGGTAACAAAATCGCAGTCCTTAATTTTGCGAGACGTCTCACGCGAGACGAGATAGGCAATTTCTCTACGGGTCTCGAGACGAGACGAGACAGCCTCAATTCTCGTCTCACATCCATCCCTAATCAAAATACAGGAAATCTGGATCAAGACCTGTATTCCACTATGACAATCCAAAGAATTCAAAATATAGTTAGAAAAATTCATGAGCAAGTTTAGCAGCTAAATAAATCGTACGTTAGAGACAGACATAAGGAATCATTTATGAAGAAAGTGGTATAAACTCTCTCTTACCGAGCTATTGCAAATGTACCGACTTTTCCGGGAGCAGGTGTGGCTCAGAGAAGTCCGTACATTATACAGAACAGGAGTCGTTGGCAGACCAGAGGGGAGCTAGATGTGAGCAATGGGTGGAATTGAAAAGAAGACAAGTTTATGGAAATGAGAGAAAAGTTGAAACCCTAGTAGCAATGACTGTTTGTTTTCAGTTCGGTCGTTCATCGACTCATCGTTAACTCATCGACTCATCTAATTCAGTCATCGGCAAGTGCACTTCTGTTTTTCTGCAATAGATGAATTTTTATTCATGGATAGAAGTGATCTAGACGAGCAGTTTCGCCGATGGGAAACCGACAAACAATATCTTATCCGAAACTGCAGCTCTATAGTCATCGGGCCTTGCAGGTGTCCAAGTGGTTTAATGTGCCTTTTCTAATCTAAGGGAAATTATTTTGAACAATTCTTGAATGAATGACATAATTTACTTCAAATTTCTTATATTGGGGTTGGGACGGGGCAGGAGGGGGGTGATATCCCCCCACAAAATTTAAATGAAATATTTACAAAAAAGTAAGCCGCCGGCAGCATGGGGCAAAGGGGGGCATGGCCCCCCTGGATTTTTGTATGCAGTGTTTTCCCTTGCTTTTTGTTCTTTCCAACATGGTAACCATACGTTAAAGTAGTCTTTGCCCCCCCTGGAAAAAATTCTGCCGGCGCCCATGAGTGTTCATTATATAAAATCGTTTGTAATATTTAAATAATTAAAAAAATGTGTTTAAAAAAAAAGAAAAGAAAATCTGTTTGAGCGTCAGCTGCATTATAAGAATAACGGGAACTTCATTAAAATTAGCAACTATTTTGAAACCTCCTTAATGTAACCGGCAAGAAGAGAAATCAGTTAATTTTTAAAAGTTATCCAAGAAATATGAAAGTTAAAATCACACTAAAATTCCTATACAATTTGCAATATTGTGTTTTAATTATTAATTTTGAATGTTGATGCTACTTACATACATTGGTAAAAAGTGAAATTAATTTGTTACCAATTTGTTGATGATTTGAAAGTGTTGCTGACTCAGCAGTTTAAACCGGCTACATCTGTTCACCGAAAGAGAATCGTCTTCGATTCATTAAGACAGTCCCAAGAGACGGTACGGGAGTGGTACATGAAAGTGAAGACACTAGCTGCGGAGTGCGACTTTGGTTCTAGCCTCGAAGAGCGGGTAAAGGACAAATTCGTCACCGGAATGCGACCTGGCCGTATCGTGGACCGTCTTTGTGAAGAGAAGCTGATGACGACTCTATCTACTTTGCTTGAAATCGCTCTACTACAAGAAGCAAGGCAGATCGAAATTAATAAAGTAAATTTTAAAACGAAACCTTCGAAAGAGAAAGTGCTACAAGTAAAAAGTGCACGAAAGTAAATCATCAAAAAGATGATATATTAAAGTGTTATCACTGCGGTAAAGTTAATCACGATTTTAAAAAATGTAAATACAAAGATTTCAAGTGTAATTCTTGTAACAAAAAGGGTCATTTAGCAAAGGTATGTAAATCAAAAGTGAATGTGAATTCTGTTGATGATGAAAGTGTAATGGATCAGTATGTTGATATGTATAGTATTGATATTTCTTGTGTTAAGCCATTATTTTTAAATGTTAAGTTAAATGGTAAAGTTGTTAAAATGGAAGTAGACACAGGTGCTGGTGTGTCTTGTATTCCCTTGTCATTTTATAAGAGAAAATTGAAAGATCTTGAGTTAAAACAAACAAATCTCAAGTTAAAGCCTTATGGAGGTCAAATTATTACTCCTGTTGGACAAATTGACATTTTGATGGAAATTAATGGTGTTTCAAAACCAGTTAATGTAATTGTTGTAAAAGAATCTGAAAAATTGTTATTGGGGAGAAATGTTTTACAAGATTTTGGATTAAACATTGTTATCGGTAATACTAATGTAAACCAGGTTTCAGTGGGAGAAGATAAGTTAGGGTTACAATTATTGCTATCAAAATATTCTGAATTGTTTAAAGATGAGTTGGGTACTTATAAGGGAGAAAAAGTTCATTTAGAGTTAGAAAGCAATGTTAAACCTGTATTTCATAAACCACGAGCTATTTCTTTTGCTTTTAGGGAAAAAGTTAAGTTAGAATTGGATAATTTGGAAAAAAAGGGAGTAATTACCAAGGTAGATAATTCTCAGTGGGGTACACCCCTAGTTCCCGTAATGAAGCCTAATGGCCAAGATATTAGAGTTTGTGCAAATTATAAAATCACTGTAAACAAATATTTGAAAGATGATAATCATCCTTTACCAAGAATAGAAGACCTCTTTGCAGCTTTACGTGGGGGACAAAGTTTTAGTAAATTAGATTTATCTAATGCTTATAATCAGCTAGTTTTAGATGATGCAACTAAAGAATTATTATCATGGAGCACACCCTATGGTATTTACTGTGTTAACCTTTTACCATTTGGTACTAAACCAGCTTGTTCAATTTTTCAGAGGATAATTGAGAGAACTTTACAAGGAGTTGTGGGTACTGTAAATTTACTAGATGATATTTTAGTCACTGGTAGTAATGAACAGGAACATTTAAAGAATTTAGAAGCAGTCTTAAGTAAATTACAGAATGCAGGTTTTCGTGTTAATCTAAAAAAATGTGAATTTTTCAAAGACAGTGTCAAATATTTAGGACACATTATTAGTAAAAATGGGTTGCAAAAAGACAACACTAAGGTTAAAGCAATGTTAGAGTTCCCATGCCCACGTAATGTTAACGAAGTTAGAATATTTGCTGGTATGATCAATTACTATTCAAAATTTATTCCAGACTTGTCACCTAAAATGAAACCTCTATATGATTTATTGCAAAAAGGTACTGATTTTAAATGGTCTAGCAAATGTCAACAAGCTTTTGATTATGCGAGGAAAGAAGTGGCTTCAGACAGAGTCTTGGCTCACTTTGATAGATCTAAGCCTTTGAGGTTATCATGTGATGCCAGTCAAAATGGAATTGGGGCAGTTTTATCGCATGTGTTAGAAGATAAATCTGAGAGGCCTATTTGTTTTGTTTCTAGAGTATATACTCCAGCAGAACAAAATTATTCAATGATACACAAGGAAGCTTTAGCAATTTATTGGGCATGCCAAAAGCTGTATCAGTACCTGATAGGAACCAAATTTGAATTAGTTGGTGATCATAAACCTTTATTAGCTTTGTTTGGAGAAAATCGCAGCTTACCACCTATGGTGGCAGGGCGTCTCCAACGGTGGTCATTATTTCTATCTGGCTTTAATTATCACTTTCGACACATAAAAGGGAAATCAAACATATAAGGTGATGCCTTATCCAGATGTCCTGTACCTGGAACCCAGTTACCCGAAACTGAAGAAAAGGACTATGTCCACTTCATTGAAACTCAAGCCCCTATTGATTTATTTAAGATTAGATCAGAAACAAGAAGGGATCCAATTTTAGGGAAATTATTTAATTATATCACATATGGGGTTCCACCCAAAGTTACTGATGGAGAAATAAAACAATATTTTAGTCGTAAAGAGGAATTAAGTGTGGATCAGGGGTAATAATGTGGGGATATCGTGTTGTCATCCCACAAAAGTATAGAAAACAACTGTTGACAGAGCTTTATAATGCCCACGAAGGAATAGTAAAAATGAAAGGAAATGCTAGGGCTTATTTTGGTGGCCTGGTTTAGATTCTGACATGGAAGATTTTGTGAATAGTTGCACTATTTGCTCTGAAGCTAGGCCTGAACCTAAGAAATGTAAAATTATTTCAGGAAGCAACGCTAGCTACCCCTTCGAAAGAATTCATGCAGATTTTTTGGGACCTATAAAAGGGAAAATGATTTTAGTTATCGTAGATGTGTATTCAAAATGGGTTCAGGCATTTATTATGACTAACACCGACTCTAAATCATGTATTGAAAGATTTAGGGAGTACTTTGCTCGTTTTGGATTACCTAAGGTAGTTTAAACTGATAATGGAAGACAGTTTGAGTCCAAGGAATTTATTAATTTCCTACATATTAATGGGATCAAATTCTTAACATCACCCCCATTTCATCCTGCAACCAATGGGCTAGCAGAGAATGCTGTGAAGAATTTTAAATCTATAGTTTAGGGAAATTATTAAAGTCCCAAAGTAATAATAGCGCAAGCCTTGAGACTTTAATGAACATGTATCTTCTACATCACAGAAATTCGGTTCACATGGCTACAGGTGTTACACCTGCAAGTCTAATTTTTAAAAGTAAAACAAGAACCAGATTGGATTTATTGAAAGAAACTAACAAATCAGGAACAGCAGTTAGATGGGGTACCAGGGAGGAAATATTCAGAGAAGGAGACAGGGTGTTCTGTAGGGATTACCGAAATCCCAAATAAGAAAGGTTGGGCTCAGTGTATTATAGACGAGGTGTTAGGTGATAGAATATATATGTGTAAACTTGTAAAGGAGGATTTAGTATGGAAGAGACATCTGAACCAGATAATTATTGATAAGAGTAAACAGGATTTGGATGATAATGATAACAGTATAAACTCGGATACAGAGTCTAAAGATAGTACATATAGTATTAGGGATAAAGGAATTAATGTTGAGGATAAGGCAATAACATATGATAGGGAGTCCATAGTTAATGAAGTTCCACCTCCAGATAAAGAGGTTAAACAAACAGCTAAATCAACTAATTCCCATGAGGTGGATGAACTCAAACAAAACTTACCATCTGTAAAGTTAAACATTAACGAGCGTCCAAAACGCAACATAAAACCCGTGGTACGTCTCAATTTATAGAGGGAGGTATTGTGGTGTATCATGAAAGTATTTATGTATCTAGCAGTGGCAACAGTGGTTTTTCTCTGTTTTCTTTGATGTGCCGGATCTCGCAACAGATCTGAGATGTTATTCTCTATGCTGTGTATGTACCAACATGTGAAGTGTAATAAATGTATTCTATGTTAATCCGGTGTAATTACTTGTTTAATTAAGATCGGACATTCCAATTAATTTTGAATGTTGATGCTACTTACATACATTGGTAAAAAGTGAAATTAATTTGTTACCAATCGAATAATTTGACTATCATTAATAATAGCTGAACAGCACTTTGTCAAAATTTCACCCAAGTCCCAATCTGTGACTAAAATAACTGGTACTTCAATCTTTGGCTCATACATGATAAGTCTGGATGGCCTTGTGGTAGCGTGCTAGGCTTTGATTCTGCGCGTTCAGGGTTCGGGTCCGGTGGAGGAAGATTTTTTTTTTCCCAGAAAAACGGAAAGTTAGCATCCAAGAAACGAAAACATAATAAACGGAAAGGACATTTTTTTGGAAATTTTGCTGCCAGTCGTTTATTTTTTATTAACAAATATATTTTAAACAGTTTATCGGATACTCATCGGTTACTTTTAGTTATTTCATCGGAGTCATCGGGAAACGATGATCGGCTTTATGGCCCCCCAAGTGGACATTTTGTACCCGTTGCCGATGAAATTTCCCCTTTTTTGGATGAAAAGCCGTGATCGGCCATTGCTTCTTCTCCTCGGATTAAACTCGCACGCCTCTCATCGACCGATGGGTTATTGCTACTAGGGAAGGCTGGAAAGAGAAATTTCGAGATTGGTGGAGAAAGTTCTAAAATCCAGTATATGTCTCCAATTGAAGTCATTGATTTGGAAAGAGAAAATCAAGAGAAGTTCGAAAGACCGAAGAAAACGCTTAATGTCTATCTACCACCACTTTGGGAGAGGCGTTCACAAGTGACCAAGATAAAATAAAAATCCCAATGCTTTCACAAGTCTGTGACATATAAAATAATTTCGGGTCGGGAAGCAACAACTCTGCTATCTTTATTTCACGATCTGGAAAGTAGAAGGAATACAGATGGAGAGAAACCTTCTCAACTGATTCTCAACCCATTTAAAGTTGAAGGCTGAGATGACTTGCAGTTAATTACAGAAAGACACGGAAGAAGGCTTTAAAATTTTCTTCAATATGTTTTGAAAGGAGGAACGGGAAAACCAGATAAACAGAAAAATTTCTTGACGGCAAATTACAGCCAAGTGCTCGTCACAAAGAGCATATCACACTGGTAAAGGAATCTGGTTCAATATACTTGGCCATGTATCACCAGCTGATTTTAAGATTCAGAGAATTTCACTGGAAATTTGGGAGTTTCACACGAAAACCATTGATCTTGGGACCATCACATGCATCGGCAATGGTAGCTAATACATGTGATCCATCGAATTCTGGAAAGAACAAAGGCGTCATACGAAATCTAGAAACATAATTCTCTAATCTAACTAAATCTCTTCAATGGTGTATTTGTCAACTTCACACCACTGAACTGCCACTCCGAAATTTTCTGACTATGCATCTTCCATCTGCCAGATGATGGTTTCTTCTAGATTATTACACTTGACAAAAAATGCCACCGTTCGAATTGAAGTCGAGGTTCACATAACAAGCGTCTAGCCCCTGCACCATTAACAAACCAACTTATTAATACGTATGCGTCGTTTTGTTCGAATATCACAAGATTCCTATTTAAATCAATCAAAATTGGCGCCATCTGTATCTCACTAAGAAAGTTACTTGCTACTTTTGTTTTTGTTTGATATTTAATGCTCTTTGTTTCAAAACCTTTCATTAATGATTTTATATATTAATATTATATATTATACTCTGTATTAGATTATTCATTTTACTGGCTATGAAAATGCAACATTTTCATAGACAGTAAAAATGTTAATGTGACAGTGAAATGAAATAATGACATGAGAATGAAATGTGACATGAAATAATGTTAATGTGACAGTTAATGTGTCAGGAAATTATCAGGAAATAATTAAATAATTTTTGGCCGGTTATTTCTTTTTTTAATTATGCATTGATTTTGTTTTTAATTGATAAAGGAAAGAAAATTATCCTTAAATACTTTCTGGCAAGTAATTTCTTTTTTAAATTATGCATTGATTTTGTTTCGAATTAATAAAGAAAATTATCAGTGAATAATTAAATCATTAAAATAAAACATCATAATTCATCTTTTAAAATGATTCATTAGAGGCTATTATATTTTGAATGTTCATGAATGGCAAATTAATATTTTAGTTAGGGATGTAACGGATAGTGATTTTGCTAGATATTGGATATCCGAAGCTCCTTTGGTTGCCGGATACGGATATCCGACTCTAAACATGTATTTAGATATCAAGTGTGTTTTTTTATTTTTTGTTAATATAATAACACTAGAACAATAAATTGCAAATTGGTTTTACACCTCATTAAAGTATTTTTTAATAACTGACTTATAATTCAATACTAAATCTCTTTACATATTTGTACATAAAAAATGTTACTTAAAATGTAAAAAGTTAAAATATTCATTTAGTTAAAATTCAAACACGGAAACACCTTAGTTAAGTAATTAAAAACATTAAAAAAGCCTTAAAATCTCCGTAAAACTCTAAAAACACGCACCATTTGAGCGCTTTCGACAGTTCAGTTCACTGTCATCTTCAGAACCGAGTCCGTTTGGCTCGTTCACCGCTTCTTCATCAAGGCTTGTCATGATTGCTCTATTTGCGCATGCGCCATGTCGTTGACAGCTCCCTCTTGTGTCATTATTTCCAACGCTTCTCTTCTTAAGCCATAACTATGGTTATTGTAATTAGCTATTTTCTTGACATTTATGAAATCTATATCTATATTTTCTTTTAAGGCTAGGCGAGATAGGGCGGTACTTTGTCTATTGTATTTTATATCGTTTATGTGTTCTTTAATTCTATCTTTAATTTTTCTTTTTGGAACACCAATGTAGTATCCGGGAAGGTTGGAATCTCTATAAGTGAAATTTATTTTGTAAATGCCTGCAGTTTCTAGAGCAGTGCCGGATTAACAATATAGCAGATGTAGCAAATGCTATGGGCCCCGCGCCTTTACCTTGAAAGTTTTCGTCTTTCCCCTTCAAGATCTAGCTTTTTTGACACTTTCCAACAAGTTAGAAAAGTGTTTAAGATTTCGATTTGTTTGTCTGTCCGTCCTTGATATAACTCGCGTCAATAGGCATAGATTTCTACGAAATTTATATATGTTATTCCTCTGCAGTACCATGTACCCTATTGTAAAGGATCTATGTAGCATTTATAGATTTTTTCTACAGGAGCACTGAAAATAGTCCCAATACATTGCGCTCTATGGGACGTTATTCTTTAAAGCGTATCATCCTACTAACTATAAGGGGTGATCAAATGAAAAGGTACGAAACGACACGGTGGGTACAAATGTAGACTTTATTCAAAATATACACCATAGGACTGAGCACAACAATCCCACCGATGAACAAGCCGCAGGATTCCTTGTTCCCAGAATTCCAGAATTCATGTGGCCGTGACGAGACCCAGTCCGTCACAGCGTCCTTGAGTACGTCGTCCGAGTTGAAGCGCTTGCCTTTCAGGTGGTTTCTTCAGTGGACCCAACACATGGAAATCGCAGGGCGACATGTCCGGACTGTAGGGCGGATGGTCCAACGTCTCCCACTTGAACTTGGTCAGTTTCTTGGCGAAAACGGACATTCCATTTTCTCATTGACTTGTGGGACACACAGCCTTCCCAGTATACGGTTCTCATCCTGCGATGAATAGTGGTCGGTTTAACACCTTCCGCTGTCAGGAATCGGATAACGCCTCGCTCATGGGCGTAACTTGGGCTTCGAAACTGGGGGGGGGGGGCAAATGTCATTCTAAATGAAAGTCCATATATGCGTGCCCGTACACACACACATATATAAAAAATGCTTATATATATATATATATATATATATATATATATATACTTATTATAAAAGAAGATGTCTGTGTGTGTGTCGGCGGCGTTGCGGACAAAGGGCTACACCTACAAACACCAAATTTGGTACTCAGGAAATTCTATACATGAAATTGTGCACCTCGAAGCGATTTTTTCAAAATTCCGCCTAGATTTTTTTTTATTTTATGTTTTATGCAATTTTCGGCATTTTTTCTCACCTAATTCGTAATAACGGCGGAAATTACGCTCGCAGCAAAACGGCATTTGTATCATCGGATAGAGGAGAAAATTTCCTTTTAAAAACAGTTTGTTCTGAATACGTAACATGATTTACCGATTTAAGGAATTTTTTTACTAAGCATCTGTTTTGGCTAATTTTTTCGTAAAATAATTTTAAAACTGTCGCATCTTGAATTCTATCCGTCATAACTTTTTGATACTTTGACAAATCGTGAAACATTCTTTTCTCCCTCTTTGAAAATGAAAACGAAAAAATTATGTAAATTAGATGATTTTTTACGAAATTGAATGCAACCTAATGTTTATAATTTAATAGCATCAACGCGGAGAGCTTACGTCATTGCATTGCAATCATGGTCGGAGAATATATGTTGGGTTGTTGCCTCAAAAAGGATTAGAAAAAAGGTTTTTCCACCTATCCATATAAATTTTTATGGGGCACCGTCCGTATTTTCAATTCGCAAGTGAGGATCGATGACGTCAGTTGCTTTAAGATACGTAAAAATTACTCCACACTTTTAACTCATTTATTCCAGCTCTTTTTTCAACACAGGGAGACGATATTTTGATTAAAATTTACTGTAGAAATAAACTAAGAAATTAACGATTATTATTATTAGAAGTGGTATTTTAATCCGTTGCTTATTCAAAAATTGAAATGTCTTAACACAGCTGAAAATGTTCATTTTAAAAATTACAAAGTTCGTTTTAAAGCGCAATATATTAAAATTTTCTATTTACCCTTTTTTTTTGCATTTAATTATGGGGCGGGTGTTGCCTAACATATCATGCATGCTGCGATTATAGCTTCATTTTAACGTTGAATTACGTTCCTCCATAGTGGTCCTACATAAAGCAAAGTTTTCATGATACCGTTGAAAACTGCTATGCAAAATATCGAAATTAACTCTCTCAGACAACCGGGGTATCCTTTACGGCAGTTAAACAGTGACATCATAAATTTAAAAAAAATGCGTGAAATTTGTAAGCTCTGCAATTCTAACGCCCTGTCACAATTAAAGCGGGAATAAATAGCTCCTCGAGATTACACAGTTTGATGTTTTTCAGGAGACAGGACCATGGAGGATATATAAGATATCGCTATATTGGATACATGGATATTTAAAATGGCACAACTTGGATAGTTTCTCCCCACGGTGAGATGAAATTTTTTACGGTGCTAAATACGCCAATCTTATAAAACTCTGCATAAATTAAATATATATGGAGAGTTTCCTTAATGGCAACGATTATGTGAAACGATTATTATTTATGTTAATGCGTAAATTGCAAAGAATTGCCATAGAATTAAAAGATCCTATCGGTGCCAAATAATCTAAGCTGCTTCTTTTAAGCGAGCTTTGAAGAGGGAGAAGCGAAGATAGATAGAATTAATGTACGTAATAGGTAGTATTATTAGATTTGTAAGGATAATATGAATAAATCACAATATACCACGTTAATAAATATTTCATGAAATTAAAAGTGTTTAACCTTTTTCAACGGTTGTCTTACAACCAACTAAACGAAAAGTAATTCTAACTTACGTTAATATATCCCGCCATAATTTCAACAGAGGAGATTACTTGAACTTTTTAAAAAATAAAATTCTGTTTTGTCACATGCAGATATGATTTTAGTAAAATATTCGCTTCTTCCCGTATGAAGAGCGGGTGAGCAGCTATTTTAAAAACATCTCTTGAAAATACCATAAATTAATTCAGAAGACCTCAAAACGTGTAAATACACCAAAATCTCGAAGTCGAATTTTTTCATGATTACAATACTTTCTTCATGGTACATGTTCAGAAACAAATAAACGATTGTCCATTTCATGTAGTGTCTTAGGTGTTTAATGCTACAATTTGAACCTAAAAAACAGTATGAAAAACACAGAAATAAGACATTTTGAAAGCCAGGAGTTCTCTGCAAACCGTTAAGCTTTTCACTTTTTTGATAGTGAATGACACTGACGTAGTTTTTAAGTCATTATACTGCAATAATGCCAGGTTAGTACTCATGACACAAACTTTACGTCAAGAGTCATTTTTTTTTTTTTTAGATTCCACACCACGAATAAATTCGAATTATACATGTAAGGAAAATTTTCGTTTCCTACCGTGAGAAGAACGGGCACGCAGCTAGTATATATATATATATATAAACTATAAATCATAAAATATTTTTTCTATAACAATGGAAAAAATACTGTGCTAAAACGGATGAAATTTGAGAACAGTTATTTTTAACTCTTGAAAACAAAAAGTAAATAGTGCAATAAGTATAATTAATAATATAGATAAAAGGGCTTACTTTTTTCCCCTTTTATCAAACCAACTCCACAGCCACTGGTATCACTGGGGACCGAATCAGCTTTAAGCAGTAGAGTCTGTGTGTACGTCCAAAACAAAGTTCATTGGAAGGATTGGAAATTGCAATATGTGTTACTATAAAAAAAAATCTGATGTGTCCAACACATGACTTCCTTGCACGTCCATTAGAACAAAAATATTTTCGACGCACTTCCTCTAAACTTATTTGTTTGAAAGAGATAAAATATCAATAATAGTAAGGTTTAGCGGTTTCTAGCCAAATATTTCGATATCGCCAAGCTGAGTTCAATTTGAAAGATTTCCTTCTGACACTTTATTTGGCGATATTTCACCAAAAGCCGACAAACTTGAGATAGTCTGCGAGATTTTGGGGATAGCCAAAGTAGTCATTGACCACAGACTTTCAATGAATTGAATGCATCCATACACCTCAATGTATTTAAAGTCATTTGGCTCACCCTGTAAATAAATTCTCAGTCGATTGCTGTCAAAAAAGATATGGAAAACAGTTAGATATTACAATAGTTCTAAATACAAAAGTTCAAAAATCTACGGGTTAAAGTTTTAGTGTTATACAAAATACGAAATAATTTTTGGCGCCAAATTTGGCGATATTTCGGCGAAATTCGTCAATGTCGACGAAATTTGGCGAGATTTTAAGCATGAACCAAACAATGACAGATTATCGCCAAATTTGGCGATATTTCGCCAAAACTCGCCAAGAACGATGACAAATGGCGATACTTTGGGCATGGACCAAATGACTGAATATCGCCAAATTTGGCGATATTTCGCCAAAACTCGCCAAGGTCGAGGACAGACGGCGAGTTTTTGGGCATGTACCAAACAATGACTGTCTACAGTTGTATTATATTGAAGATGTCCATAGACATTAAAGTACTAAAATTCTTTTCGGTGGTCCTGTAAATAAACTCTCCAGTAGATTGGAACCAAAAATCGAGATACACAACTAGATGTTACAACATTCTTATATATGAAATTTCATAATAGTTTTTGAGATTTGAGAGTTAAATATGCACACACGTACACCAAAAGTCGCCAAGCTTGGCGACTTTTGGCATAGTTCTTGAGGGAGGCACGTGACCGTGGTCGGACCATTACCTAACTTATGTGGTACGACGGTACTGTGCTTGAAATGGATGAATGCCCCTAAAATTGCCATTGACCGTAATGTATTGGAAATCTTTTGAGTGTTCCTGTAGCAGAACTACAAATGATAAAGACACTTTTTTTAATGGAGAAATTCATTTTCTAACTCTTTACAGCATACATCACTTCTGAGTCGTTTGAAATAGCCCAATACCTCTAAAAAACGCTTTGATGAATTTCGGCCCATAGAGCGTAATGTATTTCGAATCTTTTGGGCGGTTCTGTAGATAAACTATCCAGTCGAATGAAATCGAAAGGGGAGGTGCACAACTAGATGTTACAGCAATCCTAAATATAAAGTTTAACATTCTACGCCTAATAGTTTTTGAGATATGCGAGTTCAATGAGTTTCGGCCCATTGAGCGTAATGTATTTCGAATGTTTTGGGCAGTCCTGTAGATAAACTATCCAGTCGAATGGAACCAAAAGGAGAGGTGCACAACTAGATGTTACAACTATCCAAAATATGAAGTTTCGACATTCTACGCCTAATAGCTTTTGAGTTAGGCGAGTTTAATGAATTTCGGCCCATAGAGCGTAATGTATTTCGAATCTTTTGGGCGGTCCTGTACATAAACTATCCATTCGATTGCCACCAAAAGGGGAGGTGCACAACTAGATCATAGAACAATCCTAAATATCAAATCTCAACATTCTACGACCCATAGTTTTTGAGATATGCGAGTTACATACATACGTACGTACGTACGTACGTACAGACGGCATGGAAAAACTGGCCACAACAGACTCGCCGCTGGTCAAAATGAGTTGCAGACGCGTTAATATGATCGTGCATGCTAGCCTACGATAGGATGCATCGAAAAAAATTTTAAAATTAAATTTAGAGGTAGTCAAAATCGGTTTTTTTGTCGAAATTTGGCCCCCAAAATTTTTCGGGATCACATTACTTCCTTATACTACGTACAAGAAGTAAAAATTAAAAAAAAAAAAACTCCACAGCCACTGGACACGAGCAGGGCTTGACTGCCAAGAAACATTTGACGATCAAAAACTGAAGCGGCCGACTTTGATTTTCAAAGGTTCTTTCCAATAAGTAAGGAGAGGCATCATTTTTAATTTAAACAAAACTACATTTTCCCGCTCAAAGCGAAACTTTAATGGACGTCTTCTGTTTAAGGAATTCCTGACAAACAAACCCAGATGATGTTCATCAGTACATTGGAGTCTTCTCCAGACTAATAGCTTATCCTTCTTTAAAACTTACCGATTTGACGAGAAAATTACGAAAACTACTTACCTGTACTCATGAACAAAGCAAGTTAATATTTCACTGCAGGATACAGATATTCGGCTGGTAAAATTCATTTAACTTAACCAAACTTGACACACAGACATCATTTATTTAGCTTAGCTCTTTGTAATCCATTCTTTGCAGCTCATTCAACCCTCTTGTACATCTCCCGTGTTCTTCTTCGGATATCTCCCCCCCCCGAAAGCGCCAACCAGGTAGCAAAAGATTAACAACAGACTTGAAATATAAAACATCAAGTCAATATGCTTGCGGGAAAAACTGGTCCTATTCTATTTAAGTGAACACAGATGTGCCTGATTTTTGCGTTAACGGGAGATAAAAGGGCCGCGTTCGACATTTAAATCACTCCAATTTTTCACAGAATCTTAATGGTCATTTAGTGATGACATGTTCTTATGTTTTGTTAGGTCCAGAAAAACGATCATTTTATGCCTTGTTAAAAAACCTCTTTTCTTGCGGGGTTTGAAATACATTACAATGAAACTCATTGCACTGCACATTTTCTATTTTCTGTAACTTCTGTTCCCGCGGCACTTTCTTTAATGTTAGCGACCTGCTAAATTTACAGCATTCTAAGCTCAATGTTCATGTTTTTCCTTGACTTGGACAGAAAATTTTAAATTTTTAAGAGAGTCCAGTACGTTATTTTTATTTTATTTTATTTTTGGGGGGGGAGGGGGGGGGTTGATATTGTAAATATTTTTAGAAAAATAATGTGGAAAAAGATATTTAATCATTTGAAGAGCTGGAACGACTTTTAGCGTGACTTCATTAATCAAAAGTTCGGCATAAGCGGGGAACAGGCGTCGATACAAACAAACATTGGGCTCGTTTTGTGGCCCTTTAACAAAATTACAATCGATTTTAACGGAACCCCTTCACAAAAATACAGTCGATTAAAACTGCCCTTCATTGGTATTTTACCTTATATTTAATTGTGTTTCATCAATTAACAAAAAAAGTGACTTTTGTTAAAATTTGGTTTGAAAATTCACAAAAAGTTCTGAAATTCACAAAGTTAAGCATTAAAATTCACAAAAATAGGCAGTTTTTACAAAAATGGGACCCTGGAAAATATTCCTGGATTGACCCCTGATAAATTATGTATGTTATTGAGTTGAAGACGTATTCACAAAAAAAAGGGGGGGGTATATAAATTAGGTGAATGTACATATACTCTGAAGAAAACTAATATTCTGAGATATTATCTTAGCTAGACTTTTAAACGATTTTTTTAAATGCTAGAAAATAGAATTATATGCACACATGGGTGCCCATAAGGGGGGAGCAAGGTATGGAACTTGCCCCCCCCTAAAGTTTTAGGTTTATGTCTCATGATGTTAACAATGGTAAAAACAGAACTAAATTTGTTAAAAGTTTGAAATTTGCCCCCCCTCTAGAAAAATTTTTTGAAATTCCCCCCCCCCTTCTAGGAAAATTACTATGGGCGCCCATGAAGCACATCAGCAGATCGTTATAAACAATAGCAGTGAAGGTTCCCCTTCTGTGTCGAACGTTGCTTCTCCGTATTGCTGGGAGCAACGCTGTTAGTAGGAAGTAATGAGGTGATTTGTTGCTATATTTTCCTAATGCGTGAAAATCTAAAAGGGCTAAGGGTATCGAAATACTGACTTAGATAGTACTGCAACTAGAGTTTATCTCTCACGACGAACCAACTAGAACGACCCCCTGCCATGGAACCATAACTTATTTTGGAGCCCCCTACCAAGTCTGGGGCACGTGTCCCTAGTTGCCCCTGGCAGCAGATATAAATCATAAAATCGCAGACCGTTTCTTGTTCTCTTAAACTGCGTGGCATTTGAATTCGGAATTAGTCGTCTGTCAAGTCAAGTAAGTTGTGCCCGATCATAAAAGTGTCTTGTCTCTCTGCTACTGACCTTCAAACACCAAAATTACGTTCATTAAAATATAAATGAGAAACTGGCCCCAACCTGTGACAGGGCGGCAACTAAAGGGGGGCAAGCGGGGACAAGCACCGGGAGACATTCTAAATGGAACGCCAAAATCAGTTATAGTTTCTTGGGATGGGGCGCGGCTCCTTGCGAGGGGCGAGGGGGCATACGACCATGGGCGCCCATAAGGGGGTGGCAAGATAGGGAATTTGCCCCCCTGAAGTTTTAAGTTAATATCTCATTATGTTAACAAATGGCAAAAACAGAACTAAATTTGTTAAAAGTTTGAAATTTGCCCCCTCTAGAATTTTTTTTTTGAAGTTTGCCCCCCCACCCTATGAAAATTACTATGAGCGCCCATGCACACGACACTAATTATGGTTTGCCCCTGATGACATAAAATCTAATTGCGGCATTGCCTGTGAAAATGACCTCTTTTTGCTCACTATTTACAGCAACAGGTCTTTTTTTCTAACGCTGAACAATTGATTTCAGACAAGTTTAAAATCGCTGCCCTTTGATTTTTGCTTTCCTGAGAAATTATCTTGCTTGGCCATTTGGTAGAATCTGCCATCGTTCCTGTTGGGTTGAAAAGCTTCTGTGACTCTATTCTTTTGTTGATTTTTGCAGGGGATTTTTTTTTTTTGAATCTGATAGTATATTTGGGTTATGATTGCATGATTTGGGTTCAAAATCATAACTTTGCCCCCTGACTTTTTAGACTAGGGGGGCAATTTTTACAACTGCAGAGGCAATTGCCCCCCCTCGCCCCCCCAGATTACGCCTATGGCCTCGCTACCCCTAAATCGTCGAATTTTGTAATGTGAACGCCATCCTGTCCTCACACACACTGCCGCGTCAATTGGACGTATGAGGGTGCTTTTTACAAGAGTTCTGCTCTCTCCTGCGGGGCCCCCGCATGTTCCTATCCACACAAAAGGCTCCAATCGCATTCCTAGATGACTCGCTACGTGCTCTCATAGCTGCATGGACAAATATGATAACGGTTAGGTTGTTGCGACGTTTCGTACCTTTTCATTTGATCAACCCTTGTAGTTGCGCTGAACCCTGACATCAAGATAAAACTTTTTCCTCCATGACTGCAAAAAGATTACTATGTCAAGGACAAAAAGCCTAACAACTTCTACATCGTTTGTACAATCCGCTTGAAATTTTTCACAACTTTGTAAAAAAATATAGATAACAATCTGTCAATTTTGAAAAACTGAAAATCCACCCGTTCCCTCATTTTTAAGCGATTTTTCGCTATTTTCAGCACCATTTCGTTTCCGAGAGTCAAAAAAAGTGGATCATTTGCGTGACAAAATGACCCATTTTAAGTGAAAATCACGTCATACAATTGGGGGATTCCAATACGTTTAAAATAATTTCTCCCGATTACACAGTTTATTATAATTTTTTCCCCAGAAATAAATCGTCTGCTGGATATTCGAATGTTTATGTATACAAAACGAAAGCTTTCGACTGCGAAAAGATTCCGCGCGTTTCCAGATGAGCATGAAATTCGATTTGGGTATGTAATAAAAATTGAATATGAGCTTATTTATTTTAGGTGGATGAAAATTAAATATATTGAATGAAAGACAAATTTCCTTAAACTGTTTTTTCTTGCTCCCGTTGTATAACTGCCTCCACAAAAGGCTTCTAGTTTTAGAGATATTCTGCTCTTCGAAATGAAACAAAATTGGATGTTATTAAGGATTACAAAATGAAGCTTTGCATCGAAAATAGTGTCTGTATAGTTAAAAGTTTTTCTACACGGGAGCACTCAAAATAATTTCAATACTATACGGTCAATGGCAGTTTAGAGACAGGCATCTATTTTAAGCATATAATACTATCCTACAATATGATTAGCTATTAGCTAATAATCCGACGACGATCGTGTGCCTCCTTCAAAATTTGCGCCAAAAGCCGGCAATGTTGGCGACTTTTGCTATAAATTGCCAAATAGGGTGCGAAAAAAATGCTTTGAAGAAATAACCGAACTCGGGGGTATTTTTATTATTTTACGATAAATCGTAAAAGGTATTTACGTATTATCCCGGCTGTCATTAACGCCAAACTATTTTTTCCTCAAATTTGCTGGCAAACTGTCGCCAATAGTATTCCGAACCATCAATAATTTCATGTGTCCGGCATTTATCTTGGCGAAAAAGTTGCTCGTCTTGGCGGATCGCCGGGATTATATGTAAGTACCTCGAAAAATGTCTAATGTGATTATATTAAGCAATGACGATTTCTTTGGGAATTTTGAAAATTCGTTACTCGCACTGTAATTAACTGATTTATTGTACTGTGTTTTGTTAAGGGCTATTTGCCTAGGAGTAGGAGGGGGTCTCCGATCGATGAAAATCTGTTAATGCATCAGAACCCGAAATTTACACGGTACACGGATTTACACGGAACAAAATTGCAAACTTTGATTCTTTAGCGCTTGGAAAATTAATTTGAGACTGTTAACCCTTAAAAGAATAAATTTCTCGCTCTCTGTGCTCGTCCGATACATTATGTTGTATAAAAGGATTATTTATACATTTTTAACCTACCAGCAAGTTTAAGAGTTCCTTATGATTTCGGTTATTTGTCTGTTCTGATGTCCACCCATCCAGTGTTCTAACTGCTGTGGATATACATCGATTTGTGCGAAATTTATGTTTTTTCTATGTACAGTACCATGTACCATATTGAAAATGGTGTATGTAGCATTTATAGTTCTTTTAGAGGAGAAAAAAATCCAATGTATAGCACAGTCTAAAAATCTGTTGATACAGGAATGACTGAATCAACAGTCATTCTTGAAAACATATTTTAGAGATATTCGATTTTTGAAAGAAAACAAAGTTGGCATATATATTACTAAGGCTCTCAAAATGATGCTCTCCATTGAGAATAACGTCCGTATTATTAATAGTTCTACAGGAGCACTCAAAAGAATTCCCATACATTGCAGTCTGTGGCATTTGAGAGACACTAATACATTTCTAGCACAAGACAATGAGTATAAAATTTTTATATTCTTTAGATAAACGCTAAAAATAATTAAAGGTCTTTTACAGGGTCTCATAAAATTGTATTTATGGGTGATTCTCACGAAACGGTAGATATCAGGGTCCTTGCTAGATTTGTAGCCTTTTTTTCATTATTTTTTGAAGTTTAACAAATTTTTCTTAAAGTTGAAGCTGGATTTTTTATAAAACCCATAATTTTTGGGGCATTTATGAGTTTTTTTTTACGTTTTTAGCACAGTAAAATACGTTTTTGTCATTTCGGTCACGGTCCCGAATCGCCGATTTCGGGAAATAATCGCGTTCAAGTATTATTTCGGCCGAAAAAATAAACGTTTTTTAAATATAATTCATATTTGTGAAGTTAGTTCTCTTTAAAAACATATTTATTTATTGAGTCTAGGCGTATAAATTTTAACTAAGAGTTGAAACAATGCGGTCCCGGTATTTTTTTTTTGGCCGCGCTTCCGGAACATGAATCACCTGCTCCTGATTCCATGCGCGCAAGAATTCTTCATTCGGCAGCGAAATTTGTTACATTTCAATACTGAACCACGTGCGTGAACATTATTTTTTTAAATAATACGATAACGGTTAAGTAAAATAATTTTTTCGGCTCGTTTGGTTACGCGTACTTTTTAGGCTCCTCATCTCGGTCACGCTTGGTTTTCGAAGAATTATATTCCGAAGAAAAACTCTTCATCGTTCATCAATACTAGGTAAGTAATCTTTCAATATTTATGCTTTACATTTATTCATTGGTAAAAAAATAAAGGTGGTAGACCGAAATATAATTGACAAAATCATTTCGGTCACGATCATTTCTGTCACGTGACAGAAAGCGCGCGCGTGAGCAAAATGATTGTGACCGGATTTGGAAAATTGTGACCGGAATGACGGTCTTCTAAAAAGGTCTGGATATGAGAGGAAATAAGCTCCACAGAACGGCTATTAAATGTGAAGCATCCCCTCCATTGGTATTCGGACCGGAACCGCAATCCCCCCCCCCTTCCGAAAGAGAAAATAATCCATTAAAAAAAAAAATTCATAGCACTAAATTTTTTGGCTGTTAAGTGTGAAGCTTGCACCCTTTGGTATTCACGACGGAACCGCGATCGCCCCCCCCAAGGGCGGATTAAGCAGGGGGCGACCGCCCCCCCGAGACAAAAGAAATTAATGTAAAAAATCCTATATCACTTTCATAAAATGGATGTGTTTGTCAATCTTCTAACTAACTGACCCCACTCACAAACTACCTACCCCCCCAAAATATATATATATATATATATATTGAAACAAAAGAATTCTTTTTTTATTACTACCACTAAATTTTTATTGTGCCACCTTTTTTAAAAGATTCATTAGTACCTTCTTAAGAAATATAAATATACATATGATATATACATAACATTAGTAAAGAGTAATACTTTTTTAATTGAGATATTCTTAAATTTGAACCTATTTATTTAATTTTTTCCCAAATACTGATGTTTTTATTTTTATATTTCCGAAAAAAATTGTGTAAAGTAAGAACAGGCAATCCTAGAAAATCTGTAAAAAGGACAGTGAATGATCTGACACAAGTTTAAAAAAATTACACCTGAAAAAAAAAAAAAAAAAAAAAAAAAAAAGAACAAAATGAAAACTTTTGCAAGGAAACACCAAAAACTAGTAGCTTCTGGAAATCAAAACACTGCTCGCCAGAATTCTAAAAAATGTATTCGGCAAAAGGAGTTTGCAGCAGAAAGGCAACAGCAACGTCGGGCTAGGATGACAGCAGAAGAGCTAGATATAAAGAGACAAAAAGATAGAGAACGATATTATAAAAAAAGGGGAAAAGGATAATTTTGCCAATAGCACAGTGCAGTCCACGTGACCAAAGGTTTAAAAGAAAGGAATGGAGAAAAATTCAAAGAATTATAGAACTAGAAAGGCTCTTGCAAAAAACTTAACTCCTCTGGTATTTGAAAGTATGCCACAATTAAATTCCAGTAGTAATTTATTTCAAACACCACAGTCCAATTGTAGTACAATCTTAAATTGAGTGTAAGAATATAGTCAAAAGAAAAATGCAAGAAAACAAGCTAATAGAAAAAAGGCAAAAGCATATCGCATAATTGAAAAGCAGAACAACACTATTAAAAAACTTCAGCGCCAACTTGAAAAATTCAAGAAGAAATATTACCGCCAAAAGAATCAATCTCTTACACTGTCACCCTCTCCTAGAAAACAGACAAACCACCTACTGAAAAATCAAACAGTGACAAAAGAAGTTAGAAAACAGTTAATTTATGGCTTTGCTCTCAAGGGGCCCGTTTACATGTGCAAAAATGCGGAGTGAATCCCGGGACTTACACTGCTTTCTACCCCGCTTCCCCTACTTTGGGGGGGAAATGCGGGGTAGAAAGATTCCTGGTCGAAAGGAGGGTTAATGCAGAGTCAACCCCGCTTTCCCATGATGCATTGCGAGTTTTTCCCTGTACTCCGCTTTAACCCGGGATTTTCCATTTTCACATGTAAACGGGCCTAAGAAGCAGTTAGTACACCAAGCTAAAACAGCTAAACCAGGTACCAAAAAGCAACAGATATTTAGGAAAGCAATTGGAAACAAAATTTTGAAAAAATACAGAATGCAATCTTATTTGAAAGGAGTAGTTTCACGTAAAATAAATGAAAGACTGAAGCTTAGCAATCAGGATGACATAACCAACTATGTTCGAAAAAAAAAATGTAAAATAACTGCAAGTGTAAAAAAAATCCATTGAAAATTTTCTTGAAGATGACCGAGTTAGCCGAATGTGCCCTGGCAAAAAAAGAATTTGTAAAACGTGGAAAAGAAAAAAAAGCAAAGAAGAGTACTTTTAGATACAGTGAAAAATTTGTATCAAAAATTTGTAAGAATAGTATATGATGTGCCATTTGAACACATATTGAGTGTTTTGAAGACACCAAAACTAAAAATGCGGGGAAAGAGATTATTTTACCAATTTAATGAGCCTGTTGATGTTTTTGAATCTTACTACAATGAAGAAAATATTAATTTTGTAACTTATATGGTTTTTGTTTTAACTTATCTTAGTAGTTAAGTCTCTTTTCCACATAAAAATATGTTATTTTCATTTATTTTCCCAGAACTAATGTTGGACATCATTTCTGTCACCATATGCATCATTTCTGTCACACTAGTGCTGCAGATAATAACAAGTAAATAAAGCCAAAAGACAGCAACTTTTGTTTCATTAGATATCAAATATAATAGTTTGGATCAAATGAAGTAAAAAAAAAATTGCATTGCTAGTAAAAATTGATTTTAATCGACTTAGTGCTTGAAAAAATGTCAAAATTTGCATATTTTGGTTTAATTTTTTTATTTATAGTTTAACACCATTTACAAATTTCAAACAGTTATACATTGTCATTTACTGAGTTATGTGCTTGCTGAAAAAAATAATTTTTGTGTTTTAAATATATAAATAATACTCGAATTTTGCATTTAAAAAGTGTGACAGAAATGATGCAAAATCATACACCTTTACTTAAATTGGCAGCTAACTCAACAAAAGCTTGAGTTTTAGATTTGAAATTTTGGAAAATTATAAATTACTATATATACCTTCAGTATAAAATAATTTGGTTCAATTACTAAAAGTTTTATTTTTCAAATTTTTTTTTTCCATTTTGTCCCCTTTTATGAGAATCACCCTTATAGTGATAATACAACATTTTTTATCTACGAAATCTCGCCAGTTTTAACTAAAATACATCGCAGATTTGTCGCAATTTTTTTTTTTTGTATTGGAAAATGTTTTATAATCTCTGAGCTTGGCATGATTTATCTTTCTTTATTTTTTAAGGCAACAGATAAATCTTGTAATTCTTTTTTTTTCTTTTTTGGATAAGACAATTTCTGTAGCTCTATATAGTGGAACTGTAAATCAGTTGTAGACAACTCATTGAAAGAATATATGTATAACTCGGCTGTTCGAGCCTCGTCAATGGGAGACCCCCTGAACCCCCCCTAATTTTTTAGTTTCATGATTGCCATATTAAAACGATATTTATGGACTATGTCGTTTTATCTCTCATCTATCGTGTATTTCACCTGGTAACCCTATGTTGAAATTTTTAGGATTGTAACCTATTGATAGAAAAATACATGTGATGCACATTCTACAGCTTAGTAAATATTGTAACAATAGATTAAAGCTGTTGTGAACTAATAGTATTTAAATATATGTAAAATATACATGTGATGTATATTCTACAGCTTACGAAATATTGTAACAATAGATTAAAGGTGTTGTAAAGTAATAGTATTTAAATAAACGGATGAAATTTTTAAACAATCATTTTATGAAATAAATGCAACCTTACGGAGCTTATAGAAATCGGTGGTTTACGTAACACATACTAACATTTTCAGCGGACATTTATTCTTACTTTTATGTCGCGTTTTCGTAACGCATTTTCGTGTCTCATTTTTATGTCACATTTTCAAAAGGGGGTGAGAGATAAAATGACATAGTCATTAATATATTTAATGTGGCTGTTGCATGCCTGCATTATTTAGTCAACTGACTACCTAGGCGAAACTGAATGAGTATTTCAAAGTCAGCAATAAGGACACACACAAGAGTATATTTAACAATACTGTGGAACAAAAAACACAGTTCTGAGAAAAAAATTTCAGGGAGCATCCAAAAGGGCGGAAATAAAAGAAAGACAGAAAGAAAGGCTGTATCATTATCTTTTTGTTGACTAAAAGCGAAACTCGGACAAACGGAGGAGGGGTTATCCAGATCCTTGCACCACCCACCTATGGCCTTTAGAAAATGGATTCCTTATCAATAATGTTACATTTTTTTCTTTATTTGAAGAATGATTCCAGAAATAAACAAAATATAGAAAGAAAACTAAGTGCCGAAACAAAAGAACAGACTCAGGGTCTGATCAAGGGCGGATTAAAGGGAGGGGGTCGGAGGAGGCGACTGCCCCTCCTGAGAAAAATGAAATTAATGTAAACAATCCCAACTTACTTCCATAAAATTTATATATATGTACGTGAATCTTCCATCCAAGCCTCCACCCACAAAATTGTATTAATCCGTCAGTGGGCCGGATTATTCATTAGGCTGTAGTCTATCTGTCCCGATCATTTCAGGGACTTTTCAGTAACAAGTCGAATAATTTTTTTAATGAAGTTGTAATCAAACTTTTCAAAATGACTCAATAGAACGGAAATATTTGTAGCTATTTCTGAAGATGTTCTCTGGAACGCGAGTTGAACTTCTGCATTTCCCCGAGAGCTGAGATCCATAGGATTAAGATTGTAGGAAAAACGCGCCCAATAATCAATAATACTCCCCCACGAAGCAATAATTTTTATTTAAATATTGCACATAAAGTTATTTTGTTTTGCTGTAAATATTAGGATGGTATTTTAAACGGATGTTGGGAAGCCCCAAAGTTCTTTTGTTTTAGAGTAAAGGCGGGTGGCTTTGGCGAAATTCGAAAGTGTACTAGGGTGTAAACCATCCTTGGCTTTTGGTAATTGGCTTGATTTGTTTTTATTTAATTATTTATTTTACATTTTTCAATATTTAAACAAAGGCGAATTATTTTTTGAAACAATAATAATATATAGAATGCAAGTCATTTTTTTTATAGTAGGGGAATCCACTATTACAATAAATTATCTTATTAATCTCGGAAATTAACCACGTTAAATATAAAAGAATTGATTTTTGGCCGGTCGAAACCACAGGTCAAGAGCGCGAATGCCAGTACGTTCGTTCAAATAAAATAATTAGAACAGAGAGGATCTTCGCACAAAGACAAGACGGTCGGGGTATCCTAGAAGCCATAACCCCAGGCAAACTGAAAACAAAAAGAATTTTCAGATACTCTTGATCCACAAAGAAACTCACAAATTACTTGTCACATTTAGGATTATTATGTCTTGCAAAAACATTTGAACGTAATACGATAATGAATGTTTTATCCGAATTTTTTATTATTTATTATATAGATTATTCTATTTAGAAAAGATACAATCCTCTTATAAAGAGTTTTTTGAACAAAATATTTTGTATCATTTTAACGAGGATAAGTTGAAAAGTAATGCACATATGCTTGTAGAACACTAACGAAATGACCTTTAGAAGTGTTTCAAGCGGTATGTGGAAGTAACAGTCCCCCTGTACAAGCATGTACAGTTTAAATGCCTTCCGTGCATGCAGTATATTTTGAATGGCGGAGATATTATTGTGCTAGATCTATCTATCCCCAGTTCGATTTCTTATGAATTAACCCATTAAATAAATTAAGAGAAGTTAAAAATATGTAACCTATTATTAGTAAAGACCGTCCAGATAATGAAATAATTTTACAAGCATGTATTTTTATAGAGGAAAAAATAGTGTTTAAAGGCACAGTTTAAAATACATATTGATTTCGAAGGTTCTAAAAATTTTACAGAAACAATTATTATTTTATGTGTGTAAACTTGTCTAGTTATATGTTTGCATATGGGAAAGGTGGGAAGTGTTAGAAATTCCAAATATATATCCATGAACATTAACATTCATTTAAAAAACCTGAGTTGTACGAATAAATAACTTTAAACATCGCCAGTCTCACTATCTATTTAGCCACCCCCCCCCCCAACTTTATTTTGACGGGCATTTTTTCCGCACATCAATTTACTTGGAGAAATTGATTGGTCTAGTGCCAACTCAAATTTGTTCATTTTGAATCAAGAAAATTCGTAAAAGTTGTGTTTTATTTCATTATCGCACAAAACCTAGAGATTAGCACACCCAAGGTGGAGGAAGGACTGGATAAACCTCTCGCGAATATAACAAGTGGGACCTTTTCGTTTTCTTTACATCTAATTAGCATTTGTAACACCATTAATTAGCACTAAACATAAATTGTAATATAATTAGCACTATTTATTTTCTCATTTAACTTAGCTCTACTACTTTAATGTGAAGGTGAACTCTTCCCCCTAAAAAAAAAAACAAAAAATATACATATATATATATGTATATATATATATGGGTGCGTCACTGAGCAGGGGGCCCCTTGGTAACATTTGCTACGGGCCCCACGCTGTCTTAATCCGGCCCTGTTCTAGAGGGTTTATTTTGTCTTTATCTGACAGGATTCTTTTAAATATATTGCTATTGGGTTTAATTGGGATACGAAGGTTCATTTTACGGGCACGGTTGGATATTTTTACAGCGAGACCGCAGCAGTAGGGAATCGGATGAGTAAAGGTGGATTTTTCTTTCTGTGCGTCGTTGATGATGTTGAGTTTCTTTCTTCTATTTCTGATTAGGCGGGGGATAATATTGCTGGGATAATTAGCTTCGCGTGCAAGTTGCTGTATAAAAATAAATTGTGTTTCATCCTTTAGTAATTTCTGGTTGGAGCATATTTCTAGGGCTCTATTGACATGTGAACGTAGGATTGATATTTTGTAGTTATAAGTAGTTTTTGAGGAGTAATTGACTATTTTATTATTATTGGTGGGTTTTCGATATACTGTAGTTTCGATATTGTTTGGGGTGGTTCTAATTACTTTAGCATCAAGGAAATTTAGGCTATTATTCTGCTCAAGTTCTATAGTAAATTGTATATTTTCATCAAGAGAGTTAATTTCGTCGAGGATATTATCAATGCTATTGTTATTTACTATTGCAAAAACATCATCAACGTAACGAAACCAGTATTTGATATGGGGTTGGAGGTTTTTACTGATTAAAGTTTCTAGGTTTCGCATTTTTCGAAAATTGCAAAACACATTTTGTCTACTTAAGTAGGCTTAACTTAAAAAATCAATTAAAACTTGCAGAATCTGAAATATTTAAAAGGTTAAAAACTCATTAAAAGTCGTCAGTAGCACTTTCGGTGGCGGCCACCATCTTCCTCAGCTCTGGTTTCAAAATGCCTTGCTCTCTTCCTCAGTATATCGTTCCATCCCGGATCTATTTGCGCATGCGTCATGTCAATTACAGGGCCATCTGTGGTTATAATTTGCAAAGCTTCCATGTTTAGGGCATAATAGTTATTTTTGTAATTGGAGAGTTTTTGGCTATTATTAAAGTTGATTTCTATGGGGCGTTCTTGGGCTATTTTAGAGAGGGCGGTACTGGGTTTATTGAATTTAATATCATTGTAGTGTTCCTTTTTCCGGTCTTTAATTTTCCTTTTAGTCATACCTATGTAGCAGCCTGATTTATTTGAATTATTGTCTGTAAAGTTTATTTTATAAATGCCGGCGGTTTCATCAGGGTCAATAGGGTCTTTATCACTGCGAATGCATTTGAAAATATTTTGATTAGGTTTTATTGGTATTTTAATGTTTCTCTTAGCAGCTTCATCTGTTATTTGTAGAGCGGCTCCCCTGCAGTAAGGAATGGCGTTGGTAAATTTCTGTCTCGGGTTTCGATAGTTGTTAATTTGTTCTAGCTTTCTGATTCTCATTTTAAAAAGGTTACAAAAATAACTATTATGCCCTAAACATGGAAGCTTTGCAGATTATAACCACAGATGGCGCTGTAAATGACATGACGCATGCGCAAATAGATTCGGGATGGAACGATATACTGAGGAAGAGAGCAAGGCATTTTGAAACCGGAGCTGAGGAAGGTGGTGGCCGTCACTGAAAGTGCTACTGACGGCTTTTAATGAGTTTTTAACCTTTTAAATATTTTAATTCTGTCCGTCCTATTTCTTTTAAATTGCAGAATCTGTTTTGTATAAAATAGAATTTTCATTAAATTTGAAGGAAAAATAAACACAAGTTCAAAGCTAATCCTAAATATTTCAAAATCTGCTAAAATCATTTACTTAATAAACTATTGTTAAAATAATTAACTTATGTAGGAATATTAACCCGCAAGAGTATTGCTAATTATAGATTATCAGTAAAGAATAACTATTTGATATATTTTCTTTTTATTATGGAGAAATACAAAGTTTCTAAAATTAACCACTAGATGGCGGCACCATTCATTTCCTGAGCGGATCTCGGGGAAATATAAGGGCATGCGCATTAATGAGTTGGTTTGTTAGGGGTGCGGGGGCTAGACGCTAGTGTTCACATAGCACATTGAAACATATACTCCAATAACTGGGTGGTTGTTGTGTGTGTTAAGGCAAACCTGCACGCGGGGTATCTGGCTAGGATGGGGGTGCCTTGGTAGGAGGATTTTCTAAGGGGTTCTAACGCGTATTCACGTTACATCTGGAGAAAACCTACCAAAACTCCATACCGTTAGATCGACAGCCCTGCGATGGGACCCGAACCCGGGACCTTCACACCTCGGCCGTCTACCATTTTCAGTGACATAACCACTGTGCCATGGTGAGGCCCTGGGTGGTTGGGATCCTGGATAGTGTAGTTAAGATTGTGGTTATACAAGTGAAGAGCTGCGATCGTTACTGATCAGTTTTCAACGGAACTAAATCATTAAAATATAATCTTTGCTTCCTACATCAATTTTTTAAAAAATGCATAATTTTCAGATTTTCACTCTACAAGGCTCAATTTTTTTTTCTGTGTCTGAAATAAATATATGTGATAATTTTAGTGATTATTATTTGGGGAAAAATAGTTTAAAAAATAATAACCTAATATTTTACTAGAAAATCACTTTTTTATTTCATTTTTGTGTGCGGTAAACTGGGCTAAAGCTAACTGGGCCTAAGCTATACTTTATTTATTTTGAAATTTTAGTATTCAAATCCTTTCTTGATATGTTAAACTCCAACACAGTCATTTTTTCTGGGTCAAAACTCTTTTCTAATTATTTTTTGTTAATTTTCTAAAATAAACAAAACCACATTCGAAAGTTACTGTTTAAATTTTAATCAGTTTTGGCAATAATATGAGCAGTAAGTATATCTACTGCCCGGCCAGAGATGAGAGACCAGATTTAGCGCTCTGCCAAAAAATGGAACAGGCCAAAGGGGAGAAAGGAAGTTCTCAGAGGGATGGAAAAGTACGCATTGTTGTGTGAACATCAAGTTAATGATAAATCCAAATTAGCCACAAAGTGGCTAAATTGGCAATCCTGTCCGCTTAACTAGCGAAAGAATTTCTTGAACATCTGAACCCATCTCCTTTATTTTCACGTTGTGAAATAAATTGCATCGTCCTCTTTTTTGGCAGCGCGCCAAACCCGTTCTTTCATCTCTGGCCGAGAAGTACATGCAAGAGGCTGAATTATATTGTTGCCATCTATGAATAAATACGCTTAAAAACCGACAGATATCTATACTAGCATTTTATAGATGTAGAGGAATAATTAAAGTGGTTGTTCCACATACGGTACCAGGTAACTTGTAAGGTTAAGTTCAATGTGCAAACCCTAGAAATTGTAGCCCCTCTAGATTTAGAATACATCTTATTCCTAACATTATACAACTTCTAAAACCTCAGGAGCCTAATAATTCAGAAAAGATTTTTTTGGTCGATTATTCACAAAAAGGTAATTTTCAAAAAGTTCTAGATTTCAAGCTCAATGCGCAACCTCAATATGTTTTCGTAGTCCATTCAAATTTTACATATGTCTTTTTTATATCAATATACAACTTTTGAGACTTCAGGAGATAAAGATTTCAAAAAAAAATTTTTTTTGATCCACCTTATTCTGTAAGTAGAGTTTCTCAAAAGAAAATTTGGAATAAAGATGGTATAAGCTCCTCAATTAAAAATGTTTGATTTTAGAATTTAGAACAGCTGAAAGTATTTACAAAGAAATGCTGATTTTTTTTTTTTAACACCATTAAATTTCGACTATGTGTTTAATGCAAGCTATTTAATTTATAAATAGCTATAGTATTTATATATTGTAATAAGCATTTTCAGACATGTAAATATTTATTAAATAAGTATAGATGACTTAACCTATAGGTTCTGACCAGCTTATACAGACAGAAATCTATCAAAATAAAGTAAAACATGTATAAGAGGTAAAAAGATATTCCTTTTGAATTTCTTACTAAAATTTAATAAAACTTTATAGTAAAGATTATTATAAATTACACAGAATTACATAGAGTATTTAGCAACATCTTGCTGCTGACAGAGAGATAAAAAATGCCCAAGCAACTTTTGAGGAGGAAGAGCGGCGAGTGGCGAATTCCCTAGTACACTTTTGTTCAACAACCGGTTCCAGTTGCCCTGCAGTAGAGAACAGTTAGCGTTTTTAGGTTACACCAAGAAGTCAGTAGGAGCAGATGCAATTTGAATGATGAAAAATCCTGGTGGTTCCTGTTAAAGCAAGGATACCACAGTACCCCCTTCCTAGTACAAACGTTACCTTACCTGAAACTTGCTGGAAAATGAACTCGACATCCTGAACAAGTATGTTTCACATTATCACCTGAATGCTCTGTGTTGGCTTTCATTACAGGCTCATTCACTTCAGGAGTTGGGTTTGGGTCATTGATTACATGTTCATGTCATGATGTAAGCTGGTTTCAGGCAATCTATGGGCACAAACTTGGCCTTATCATGATCTGTAGATTGCAGACTTTGACCCTCCATTCGTGAAATAGGAAAGGTTCACCATATGGTGAGTTTAGCAAAAGGTTTCTGTCCCTCCTGTTGCATGAAAATGAGCTTGCATATCTTAAGATCTGCAGAGAGGTAAGTTAATCTCTTCATGCCATGGATTGGTCCAGGAAACAACTTTTACATGATCTCTTTCAGATGTTGAACGAACATCACTGCATTAAAAGTCTGTCAGAGTGGGCAAGAGAAATTCACTTGGTGGCATCAAATCAGTACCATAGATGAGTTTGGTTGTTACCAGGGTTGTCAGATTTGCTGCCTGGGTAGCTCCCATTTTCTCCACCGGGGCGAGTTTTTTTGGGGTAAAATGTTTTTTTTTTAAGATAAAACTTAGATTTGCATCATTTTAAGAGAAATATTGGAATAATAATTTAATTTATTGTAGAAGCATTTAATTTCTTAAAAAGTGTTTAAGTTCTATTTCAATTCAAAATTATTTTATCACTAATGAAACTATAAATCCTAATTCTATTCTGTTGCTTTTATGAAAAATAAAAATCTTTGTTTTCTACCAGTTGTAATACTGTTTAAATGTTACTTTTGGTAATTTTTGATAGTAGAAATTTGTCATAAAATTTTCTGTGACTAAACAAACAGTATTCTATAAAATAGTAGTTGTTTGTAGAATATATAATCGTAAAGGAAGTAGAGCTATACAAATGCATCTTTTAATTTTTACTGAAAGGAAAATATGTTATGCAAAGATAATATCCAATATATTTCCTCTTTAGAATATTAAGAAATAAAACCAACGTTCAAATATGCCATAATAATTTCTTGGCTATATAATAAAAGCAGGTCTGGTTACCTTGTGTTGCACTAACTGTTGAAATTAGATATCACCAGATAAAATAAATCAATACCACAAAATAAAGAAGTACATACATTATGGAATGAAAGGAATTATGATTTAACTCTGAGTTATTCATTAACTAAAAAGAAATGTGCAGGTAAAGAAAATAACTTGAGAAATTCTATGTAAAGTTATTGCGTTATTGCTAACATTTTCTTTCATATTTAAATCACTGGAGTTTCTCTATTATTTTTTGACAATAAATTTATAAATAATAGTAATAATATAATTTCTTAAATTACAAAATAAGATAAACCTTTGTCTAAGGCAAAAAAAAAAATATATATATATATATATATCCGTATACTTTGTTTTACTATACCCACTCTAAAAAGTATTCAAGTAAAAGCCAAATTTCTCACTTCACTTTGACTAACTGTGAGTAACTAATTAGTTTGTAAAATATAAGAAGTTATTGTTATTTGTTGCATCATGCTCTTTTTAAGATGAACAATGCTTTAAAAATGAAACTGATATAGGAAATTTGACTTACACTCAAATACTTTTTTGGGAGGGTGTGCATTTCTGTTTGTACATTAACTTTATTTTTCCTATATAAATCTATTTTAATTAAAATGATCATACTACTTTTTTTTTTAGGAGGGGAGGGGTATGTAAACTTTTTTATTTTAGAAAAGATAAACCTTTTCAAAAAGATATCCATATATTTTGCATTACTACATTTTTATTTGCACAATTTTGTACATTGGATGTATATGTATAGATTGATGTATTTTAATGATATGTTAAAGTTTCTGTTACTTATAATTTACTAAGCTAATAATTATTTAATCAAAAGAATATGCAGTGAAAGTTTTTAGAAGCAAATTTATTCATTTGTTTATTTTTATTTATTTATTTTTTGGAGGGCAGCGCCAAGTTCCCTTTGTGATTTAAACCTTAATTTTATGTTTGTCTATGGTTTAAAGTTTACATTTCTATATATGCGAATTTTCAAGTTCAAGTACCAAAAATTTAAATTTGCGCAATAAAACCTGGGATTTTTTCACCCTAAACACTGGTTTTTTAATAAAACCCACCCGGTTTGGGCTTTTTACAAAAAACCTGGGTTTTTTAACAACCCTGGTTGTTGCTGTTTTTATTGTTTCACGGAATGCCAAACACATTCTTAGTAACACACACTCTGGGTCTCAGTCCAATGGTCAGTTAAATGAGCCATCAACGGCGCTTTCATTATGCAATGCCAATTTTCAATCAAACCATTAGAAATTGGGCGATATGCAGTAATATGAATGTAGAGGGGTCGTAGACTGACTCTATGAGTTGACGAATTACTGTTATGCGTTTCTAATTAAAAGCAGGACATAACTCAATGATGAGTCAAAGTTACACACACACACATTTAATAAATCTTATATTTACAAAGTTATACTAGAAGTCTTTTACACCACTTAGGTACGTTAACAAAATATCATCCACACAGGATTCACTTCTTTAGAAGAAACAACAAAACAAGCCACCTAGGCATGCACGAAAAGTTCCATCATCGTTCAATATCTCCGAACGTCTCTCTCCGTCAACTTCACTCTAACTAACGGCTCGCTTCTTCCGAATTCGCCAGCCAACGAAAAACAAAACACCACGTGACCTTCCACGTCAGGGGGGGTCTCGAAGGAAGGGGTGAATGATCTCTTAGCCCTTTTCAGCAGCTGCGCTCTTATGGAAACTTCGGGTTCTACAGGCTCGGCCATCTGACCTGCGGTGTCCTCACCGCCCAGGACTATAAGGATATCTGAAATAAACACTTAAAAAAGAGAAAAGAAAAATACATTATTTACAGGTCATTAGAAATATGAAAAGTTCTACAGTCTGCTCCACGGTTTCATGTGATCTGCCGCAGAACTTGTGATGTTAGGACCCTCATGACGTCCCACTTTTTCGACGTCGTATCTGTCATGTCCTTTGACCTTCGTTATTTTGTAGGGGCCAAAATATTTCAGTCGTAGCTTCAAACCAGTCCCGAACTGTGTCCTCTGGATTGCTACTAAGTCGCCTAATTTGTACTCTACTGCTTTCTTTCTTTTCTTATCATAACCTTTCTTATTTTCTTGTTGCATTTTGAGGATATTTTTTTTAGCCTCTTCCCTTAAGGAATTTCTCTCCTCCAAAAAACTTCTCTGGTATTCTTCGTTTAAGACTTCGTTAATTTTCAGGTCTTCTTTGTTCTTCATCCTAACCCCTGTCAATAATTCAAATGGGCTAGTTTTGATACTTCTGGCGGTGGTACTGTTCAAAATTCTTTGAACGGAGCTGACATATTTGTACCACTTTGTCGGGTCTTTGATTGACAATTTAGATAGCACTGGTATTAAAGTTTTATGAATCCGCTCCACCTGGCCATTTCCTCTTGGAATTCCTGTGGTTATTTGAATGTGTTTGATGCCTTCCGCTTCACAATAGTCAGCAAATTCTTTTGAGCTGAAGGCGCTTCCTCTGCCTGAAATAATTCTTTCAGGGTTCCCAAACGTCGTCTGCTGCAATTTCAGCTTCTCGAGGGCATCATGAGTACTGGTTGATTTGACTGGATACAACCAGACAAATTTTGTGAATGCGTCCACTACACTTAAAACATGTTTGTAATTTTTGTTTGTAGATGGTAACGGTCCGATAAAGTCTATATGATAAGTACTCAAGGGTACCTCTTCTTTCGGGATAGGATTCAAGTATCCTTCACCCTTTCCTTGCTTTTTATTACATAAAATGCATTCTAAACAGTTGGTTATAACAGCTTCGACTTTCTTTCTCAGACCATTGACATGAAAATCTCGTTTGACCAGTTCTAAAGTTTTAGATGTAGCGAAATGTCCATTGCTATGAATTTTCTTAATCACTTGTAACTCCATCTCTGCCGGTACTACGAGTAACTCTCTACCAGCTTCGTATTTGTATAGCACGTTATTCTTGATGAAATAGTTATCTTCTTTTCCCAAGGCAACTAATTCCTTTAGCAATTCGCAATGTTCATCTTCTCGTTGTGCAGCTGCAATTTTATGAGTCATATCAGCCGTCAGAGGTTCTGATACTAATACTGAGACGTTTCTGCTGAGTGCGTCAGCGTGTTTCATCTGTGAACCTGGACGATGGACTACCTCATAATCAAAATTTTCCAGTAGCATTGACCACCTGGCTAATCTCGGAGACAATTCTTTTCTACTCGTCGTTTTCTGGAACGCTTGACAGTCTGTCACTATTGTGAATTTGGTGCCTAACAAGTAAGGTCTGAATTTTTTCAATGCTTCGACCACCGCTAAAAGCTCTAGCTCGTAACTGGAATACTTTTCCTGCTGTTCTGAGGTCTTTTTGCTCATGTAGTGTATCGGATGCATTTTATTATCCTTCCCTAACTGTAGTAAAATTGCGCCGAATCCGAAACTACTGGCGTCCGTGTGAAGTTCTAATTCCTGACCTTGTCTGTAAAGATGTAATACTGGGTCGTTCACTAATGCTTTTTTCAGTTCTTCGAACGCATGCTTTTGCTCTATTCCAAAACGGAACTCTTTGCTATCTCTAAGCAAGTCACTAAGGGGTTTGGCGATTTTGGCGTAGTCTTTGACGAATTTTCGAAAATACCCTGTTAAGCCTAAAAAACTTTGGATTTGCCTGATGTTTTTTGGTTGTGGGAAATTCTGAACAGCCATTATCTTCGCAGGAGATGGTTTGATCGTTCCACGTTCTATGATGTAACCCAAGAATTCTATCTTCCGCTTAAGAAACTGACATTTTTTCAAGTTCAGTTCTAATCCGAATTCTGAAGCGGTTTTTAAAGCAAGTTGCAGTTTCTTAATCCCCTCTTCTTCGTTTTTGGATGGTATGATCAAGTCGTCTAAGTAAATCAGAATGACGCGGTCTTTCAGAAGGTCTTTAAAAATATGGTAAATGTATCTTTGGAACACGCACGGGCTATTTGACAACCCGAAGGGAACTTTTAGAAATTCGTACTTCCCCTCGTGTGTCACGAAAGAGGTGTACTTTGTACTATTTTTTTCTATGTCTACATGAAAAAAAGCATTTTTCAAATCTAACGTGCTGAAGACTTCTGCGTCCTGTAACCGATCCAACACATCTTCGATAAGTGGAAGTGGGAAATGATCCCTAACAATTTTCTTATTTAATTTGCGGAAATCGACACACAATCGCGAACTGCCGTCTTTTTTCTTAATTAAGACTATGGGTGCTGCAAAGTCAGAACAACTTGGCTGAATAATTTTTTCCTCGAGCCAATCCTGAATTTGGTTTTCTACAATTATTTGTTCATTATACGGCAATCTACGGGGACGCTGACAAATAGGAATTTCGTCTGTCAGAATTATACTCATTTTAACGTCCGTACTTTTAGTTTTTTGTGGTTTGTAACTCTTAACAATGTTTATCACTTCTCCTCTCAAACGTGGATTAATTATGTGACTAACATCAATAATCTCTTCCGGGGGTGTTTCCACGAACAAGGCCAAAAAGTCAGTTTGTATAGGAAGTTCATCTGGTACTCTCTCACATGCTTCAAAAGATTCAGCATTTTGGGAGCATGCAACGAATGGGGAAATATTCAAACACTGATCAGTCTCGATCTTTGACATTTGCAACCCGAGGGACTGTTGTTTACAAGTAACCGGAAGTACATCTGGTTCGAAATTAGGTGTCGAGTAAAGGTATTTACCTAAATTAGTAACTCGTTTGGTAGGATAGACTACGTCAATCATGACTGCACTTTTTACGTTGACATTCCCTTGCACAAAATTAAATTCTAGTTTCGATATTACATCCATTCCAATAACTGCACTAAAGCGCATATGCTTCATAACATAAACATTAGTATATACTGTACAACTGTCAATCACTATTTTAGAATTAAAGAAACCAATGGGCGAAACTCTTTCAGAATCGATACCACACAAATGAATATCTGTACTGGATAAAATAGGAGATCCCATCTTTTCATAAATATTCTGGTCAATCAAAGTTACTTCGGAACCAGTATCAATTAACGCTTTCACATCAAAATTAAAAATATTAACATATTTCTCAATTTTATTACCAGATGATTCCACAGTTTTGTTCTCTACCTCCGATTCAGCTTTATTTCTATAACGATACTTTGCTCGATCATACCTTTCAGATCTGGATCTATTTTTACTTTCTGTTTTGCCTGGCTCTTCTACAACCATTTGATTAACAATTTTTCGTTTACCTTCACCTGTACGATCAAAATTATCGTTCCTGAACCTATATTTACATTCTGCAATTTTGTGTGAATAACTATTACAAGCATAACATTTTTTCCTAGTAGCTCCAAAATTTCTATTATCTTTCCCTGGCACGGGGCTAGAAAACGTATCATTTTCTCTATTCACTATTTTAGGAAATGTTTTATTAGATAAAACACGAGCTGATTCATATTCTTCTAACTTTTCCACTATTTCCTCCCTAGTGTTCCACTTATGCCAGTTATCTATAAAATGTTCTTTAACCTCTTGTGGCACTCTTCTTTTAATCTGGTCAGAAACTATCAGTTCACAAAGACCAGTGAAATCTTTAACATTAACGCCATGAATCCATTCTTCAAAATAATGGTTAAGTTCGAAAGCGAATTCTCGCCAAGAACAAGAACTTTCTTTTTTATGAAAAAATAACTTTTGTCTAAACTGTTCTGCAGTTAATTTAAATCTTTTCAGCAATACTGCTTTAATGTGATCATAATCATTTGAAACATTTTCAGGTTCTCGAGTTATGATTTGCGCGATGTCTAGGGGTAAAAATCCGAATAAGTGCGTGACCCAATCATCTTTTTTAATTTCGACTCTTGTGGCTTGCCTCTCAAAGAGAGCGAGATACGTGCTAATGTCTGCTTTTGGATCCTTCGAATCGAAACTTTTGATTATTTTTGTAAGGTCTATTTTGTTTTGGATTACAAAAGGTTCTGTACTGTTACCCTTCTCATAATTTTTTGATTTTAATTGTTCCAATTGGAATTCACGTTCTAATTTCTCCTGTTCTAATTTTTCCCGCGCAATTTTTTCTTCGCTTTCGCGGTCTACCGCAATGTTAGTGAGAACAGATTTTGTGAATTCTTCATCGTACTTCGCATCACTAATAATAATATGTTTCATTTTAGCAATAGTTGGGTTATCGGGAATCTTTAAATCCAGTTCACGCATTAATTTGATAATATCCTCTTTTCTATGTTTTCCGATGTAAGACATGTTTACTGATACAAAAATTGAGTACTTACAGTTTGTAGTCTTCGGCGATCAGACTCGCCCTGGTAATCCACCACTGATATGTGAGCACACAACACTTTCCTTGAAGCACAAATACTTTAAACAAATATCAGTTCAATATTCCATATTATTCTTCACATTTATCCAATTCTATTCTTTTCAATTTAATCAGGTTCTATGGAATCTAATTCTTATTCTGTCCCGGCGAAAAATTACGAAAAACTAGAGGGTTTTCGATATCCCGGTGAAAGCCCCCAGAATTTGTAGAGGGGTCGTAGACTGACTCTATGAGTTGACGAATTACTGTTATGCGTTTCTAATTAAAAGCAGGACATAACTCAATGATGAGTCAAAGTTACACACACACACATTTAATAAATCTTATATTTACAAAGTTATACTAGAAGTCTTTTACACCACTTAGGTACGTTAACAAAATATCATCCACACAGGATTCACTTCTTTAGAAGAAACAACAAAACAAGCCACCTAGGCATGCACGAAAAGTTCCATCATCGTTCAATATCTCCGAACGTCTCTCTCCGTCAACTTCACTCTAACTAACGGCTCGCTTCTTCCGAATTCGCCAGCCAACGAAAAACAAAACACCACGTGACCTTCCACGTCAGGGGGGGTCTCGAAGGAAGGGGTGAATGATCTCTTAGCCCTTTTCAGCAGCTGCGCTCTTATGGAAACTTCGGGTTCTACATGAATGTGCTTAATTAGTAACAATTTCATGTGTGAGATCCTTGAAATGTGATCATTTGACTTGAATTTTTAGCCTTTGAGAACCACCAAAAAATGTGTTAAGTCAGATATATTCATTTTTATATATCTAACACTTTTTATAATGAAAGGTTAAAATTTAGCACATCACTCCATTAATGTATAAACACATTTTATTTGTTGGGACTTTTTTTGTACAGAGGCTTGAATAAAAATTTAAATTTTATATTTCTTTAGAATAAATCTCAAAATTTTAATCAATGTCATAAAATTCTGTACTTTTTTTCAGTATTTTCATAATTTATCGTATATGTCTATCAGTGGCGGCTCGTGACCTGTTTCAGTGGTAGTGCCTGAAAAAAAATGGTGCCCATTAAAATCGTGAAAATATGTATACATATAGAACAGCCTATCTCCACGTGCACACAGCGGAAGTACTTCAGATTTCTCAAATGGCAAATGATAATCAAAATTACTATACAACTTTTGCTATTTTTTACCTAACTATGTTAAACTGAAAAGTTAACTATATTACTAAACAAAAAGCCACATTTAATTATTTAATATATTTTTGTTCTTTATAGCTGCTTGTTCATAATTCGGGGTTCATACTCTTTTATTGAAATTAAATTCCCTGAGTTTTCCAGACACATTCCTACAAATTTCCAGGTTTATCGCAAGCATAAATAAAAGGTAATGATCAGTATTCCAAATAACTAATTAAGATTTATGTACTTAATACTTTGAACTACATAGTTACATATTCATAAACAGATATTACTAAAAATATTGAATAAAATGTTCCTAGTACAGCATGGTGAAACTTAACTAGAACTGGGAAGAAAATAAGCAATAAAATATTACTAGTAATACAAATAAGTACCTTTTCCCTGAGTTTTCACTGAGATAATTAGTTATAAAAAAATTCCCTGAGTTTTCCAGGTTTTCCCTGAGGCGTACGAACCCTGATAATTTTTTGATGATTTATTTATTTTAAAATCAATATCAACATATATAAAAAAGACATTTTTACATCACTTTTCGTAAATCAAGAAAATAAAACAGAAAAATATCTTACTGCACTGCAAAAATACGATCACGCACATAAAAAATGATTTCCTCCTAAGCGAAAAATTTCGCCAATAGCTACTGATTG